>PVHX01006969.1:0-95440 GCA_004024805.1 Geosciurus inauris
CCCTTCAGTGCGACCCCCTCCCAGTCCCACTGTTTGCTCCTTATACTACCAGCAGAGCTATAGTGTGGAGAGCTGGCTGTGCTAAGTTACTCTTTGACGTCTAGAACAGCAGTTTTCAGGACGTGTCTAACCCTGAGTTCCTCTATTTTGTAAAGCAATAGTTTGCCATGAGCTACTCCATTTTGAGTACAAGAGCCAAGGTGGGATGACTCTACACCTTGTTTGTACAATTAAACAACCGCCATCTGCCCGGTACCACCATAAGGCACAAATTGATAAATAACTTACACATGCCAATTTACCAAACTAAATCAAGGAGCACTTGGACACACGGACTTCCCAAATCATATCAGGAACACCAGATGTGGGAGCTTATCAACCTCACCAGATCAGAACCCCTCACTCAAGACCCATAGAAGGAGAAGCCCCCCGAGACTAGACATGGTAGCACCTTGACTTTGTCACTTGGTCACTCATCAAGGGCCTTGTTCAGGAAAATTGCCACTGTGACAAATCTCCTGTCCCTTTTGGGCTTCTGCAAAGTGTGGTTTCTCCTGCCTGCGATAACCATGCAGAGCCCACTCCAAGCTGACCCCTCCAGCTGACACTGAGACTGAAACTGCCATCCATCTGTCCAGACCTTCTGCTTGACAACTCTGGGGAACTGGTTTATTTAAGCCCTTTTCTGAGCACCCACAGTGACGGACTCTGCGTCCATCTCTCTCTGCCTGTGCTATTGGCACGACACCCAGTAACTCAGCAGCCAGTCTAACCCTTTCCTTGTCTTTCTGTGACCTGCTTCTATATCACTGTGTGACATCTGTGTGACTTATGTGTTTTGATATCAGACATCACGACTGGATAAAAGAACTTGTGTACCAGGTGACCCACGAGGATTTGAGGAACTGCCACTGATGAAAGTGGTGTGACCTGTGATTCACTGTTGCTCTGTAAATTCTGACACTGCAGAAAGACATGGGTGCGTTTGGACTATGTCAATGATATAGCTTGCTTACAACACATAGCTTCTAGAAAATTCCATCAAGCTGGCTGGAAGGCCTTGGCATCAAGGAAGATGTGGTTGCAGCTGGGGAAAGAAGCCCAGTTAGTGAAACCTGGTGGCCTGGCCAGGCAGATTTTATGGGTTCCCCCCAAATTGGCCATGTGGGGTCATGCAGAAATGGCCTCCTGGGGCTAGCGGAGGGGGCAAATGGGAGATTCACTTTGCTGGCTTGGAGGATGACCACTCAGGGCCAGCTCTGTGCTCCAGGCTCCTACACAAAATGATTGCGCACACTATCCCAGTGGGTTCCCAGGACCTCAGAGCTTGGGCCCCAATGTCACCATCTGCTCCCTCCACCCACCAGCGGATGGTCAGGGTTTGCTAGGCCTGGGCAGTTCACAAGGGCTATGTCATCCCACCTGGCTGCAACGGATTCCAAATACAGGGTTCCCACACGTGCACTTGCGTGGCTGAAATGCACGTGTGTGCAGGTGGGGTGCGCGTAGCCCCAGCAACAGACCACGAGATTCTGGAGGCTCACCACCTAGCCAGCCCAGCCTCAGCCGGGGCCTGTCCTGCCCCGATCCCCACGGGGCCACTTCCCACTGAGCCAGTCCCAAGGGTTTCCAGGAGGGAACCAGGGTCTGAGGCCCCTCACGGAGGAGGAACATTCCTAGGGTGTGCTCTACCTCTGTGGGCATCGATCCTGTGCGGATCCCAAAGGAGGAGAGGAGAGGAGGAAGAGGAGAGAAAGCTGCTCTCTCAGCAAGAATGGGGGCGAGGCGGGTTTGGAAACTTTATAAACAGGATTGGAATCGCGGTTTATAGAAACCCAGTCCTGAGGAGCCGAGCGCTCGGTGACAGTGGCCATGGCCCCCACTCAGGGCCAGGGTAGCTGCTGTCCACACAGTGGACCATGGCCCACATGGAAAGCCTAGGCAGACAGCTGCTGGCCCAGTGCACATCCAGGCCTTGTGCCTGGGGGCCCCTTGGTGCCTCACCTTCACCAGCATGGCTCTCCTCCAAGATGGTCCCTGTGCAATCAACCCAGTTAAGATGTCACCTAAACAAGCTGATCACGCCATTGCTTTCTAACACTGCAATCATAAGATTTCCATGTTTTGATGCTGAATCTGGTAAAACTTTAAATTAGGGCAATTAAATAATTAGCTTCAAGATATGACAAGCTAACAAACTGCTTCCCTCCTCCTGACATCCCCAGGCGGTGCTGCCCATGGACAAGGCCACAGAGGGTGAGGAGCGCAGCACCCAGCAGCCCCTCCACAGATGTTCCCGCCTGCTGCCACCTCTGCTCCCCGACAGGGTGGCGCCCGAGTCCCCATTGCCTGCTTCCTGCCTTGCGACCCTGCGTGTTCCTCATGGGCAGAGCAGAGAACACGGACCATGCCCGGACGCACCCTCAGCTCTCCGGAAGCATGGCTGCCAGTGGAGCATCAGGGCTGAAGTTCCAGCGGAGCCGGGCAGGACGCCTCAGAGCTGCTCACTGGCTGAGAGCAGGGCAGCATGTCCAAGAGTGGCGTCCATGTTGGCAGGGAAGCCGCAGCCACTGCCCTCCCCTGGGATCTGCTCCATCTCCCGCGTCTCTCCTTCCTGACTGTGCAGTGGCTCCCCGAGCACTGAGGGCCAGAGAGTGTGACGACCCCTCTGGAGTTGGTGGCTATTGTGGGACACCCAGAAGTATTCCAGATGTGGACGTCCAAGAAGCAGCTCCATCCAGGGTTCCTCCGTCCTGCGAACCTGCTCGCTGCGGCATTGGGGGCATCTAATGCTCACTGCTGCGGCCACACTTAAGGCAGGTCACCTCAGGTCTGTTCTGCTGTGGCCCCCATGTGCATCCTCACTTAAGATGTGCTGAGCAGCCTGAGTGTGGGGAGAGGTCTCCAGCTCCTCTGCAAGGCTGTGGCAGGTCCCTGCCCGACAGGGTCGAGAGGGGCAGATGAGGGTGAGGCAGGAGGGCATGAGGCTGCTCACGGACGAGAGATTTCCAAAACGTGTCAAATAAGTGAACCCGAGTGAATGTAAGAGGGTCCTGTGGGGCTGAGGCTGGTTCTGGATAAGAACCCACCCATATTCCTGGCACCAAGGGTCCCTGGTTCAGCTCCCAGCAAATAGACGCCACATGCCATTGCAGGTCCTGGACCTGAGCCGGAGCCGATGTTCAACATCCAGCTGAGAAAAGTGGCCAAGTGCGCTGGAGGCCCCCAGGGGCTACAGGGCAGGAGCTGCTCTGTTCCAATTTCTTCGTCAGAGATGGCAGCTGGGACAGGTTCCAGGTGAAAAGCTGCCCATGAGGTCCCAGGAGGTAGACCCTGCAGGTGGACCAGCCAGGTGCTCAGGAGCTGGGACCCGCACACGATCCGCCAGCCTGCGGTATGTCCTTCCCTCACTGCCACGGCAGAAGCAGCACCTGTACCCACCCCGGAGGGACTCCTTCCAGGCTAAGTGTGCCCTGCCAGCCACGGGGCCCCAGAGAACCAGCTCATGAAAGCGGTACCCTTCCTCCTGCCTGCAAAGGAGCCGCCAGGCTGCTCCACCTGAGCTACCACACAGCAGGGCACTGGACATCCAAGGGGGCCACTGGGTGTACCATGTGGGTACTTGGTGGCCTTGGCAGGTGTCATCATTGGGCCGGGGCTACAGCCCTTCATGTTATGATTCTCAACCCCCAACCATTGTGATGGCCCTTTGCAGAGTTTCGGGCTAATGGCCCTAGGATGCCATGGTGTCCACCCCTCCGTGCTCCTCAACACCAAATCTCTGCTCGTTGCTTTTCTCTCCTGGCAGCAAACACACCTGCTCATGAACTTTCAGACAATGTAAAACCCACCAGAGAGCGGGCTTCCAGGAGAGCCGGCCCCACCCAGGGCCGGTGGTGAGGGCGGCAGGCCCGCAGCCCACATCCCAGCGCACATGGGCCCCCTCCTCCCAGCCCCACTGCAGAGCCCTGGCCCCCAGCCTCTGGGCGGGAGGGGCCTGGACCTCCTGCGCCACCTCCGGACATTCCAGCTGGCTGCTTGGGGTTTGGTTTTTCGTCTGAGAAATACCCAGCCCCTCGGTGCTGTGCTGCAGCGCCCAGTGAGGGAGGAGCCCGGGCGTGTGGGCTGGGACCGGAAAGCTCCCTCCCACACACCTGCCACCCCTCCCCAGCACACACCTACCTGAAACCTGGTGAGGCCCCAGGGGGACTGCCCAGAGCAGGACAACGCTGCCAGGGACCCCAGGGGGAGAGGCAGTCACAGAACACGCCTCCGCCCACCCCTCCAGCTCGTGAGGGTCTCCAGTGGGCTGAAGTGTCCCCAGGGGGGACCCTGTGTGCCCTTGCTCAGCCTCCCCCAAAAGGGCTCACTGGACCCTGGGAAGTGCTGTGACAACCAGTGCTGTGACAGGGGACAAGCTGTGACACGCTGCCATCAAAGCCACCCTTCTAAGGGCTACAAGCCACTTAGGCAGGAGCCACATCTTGGTGCCGGTAGTGGGGCCCGGCCACGGCCCCAGGCCCTCAGGACTCCCCCGGGCGGTGGGTGGGTGGGTCAGAGAGCCTGTGATGCCCTCTGTCCTGGGCTAGGCAAGTGGCTCACCCCCTCAGCACAGAGCTGTACAGACAGGGCCACAAGGGCGTCCCTGAAGGCCACGGTGTCCAGCGGGTCTCTGAGGCACAGGCCCCTCCGGAGGAAGGAGGAAGCATAGACGCGGAAGGGAAGCGAAGCTAGACCCACAGAGCTCCGTGGTGGCGTTCAGAGCAGAGACCAGGCAGGGGTTCCAGGTCAGCAGCAGCACCCAGCACCACCCAGGAGGAGGCCTGGCTGGCGAGTCTGTGAAACTAGGCGCAGGCTTCGCCTCCCAGGGGACAAACAGAGGGGCTTGGGCCTCTGCCTGCCGCGTTCCCAGCTCCACAGCCACTGGCTGGCCAGTGTTTGGACAGCGTGAGGGTCGAGAGCCTGTGGAGCTGCTCCCCAGGGGCTGAGGGACAGTGGGGCCTTCCGCCCCAAGCACTGCCAGTCACTCGGCCACCTGCGCGTATGTGCGGGCCCAGGAGGGCGTCTTGAGCGAACACTGCAGTGCTGTGTGCCTCACCTCCGTGCCCCCCAGTCTCACCTTCTGCAGAAACTGCAGAGTTCTGATCTCTCACCCTGTCCTTAAGAATCGCTCAGATTTGCCGGATTCCAAATCTGTCTGAGCAGGTGGGCACTGTCCACACCATCACCACCAGGTGGCGCCGCTGTGGCTGACGACAGAGCCAGCCTCCTTCCCCAGCCAGCCATTGGGGATCCTTCTGGCCAGGGCCCTAGGCTGGCCCCTGGGATGGCAGGCACTTTCTTGCAGGTCCTGTTGGAGGACACCACATGGCCGTGCACACAGCCCTCATTTTCTCAGCCACAGCTGCCATTCGTTTCCTGGCAATGGAGTTGACAGTAGTGGCACTGTTGTCTTGACCCCTCCCCTAGGGTGGACCTGGGGCAGGGGCAGTGACAGTGGGAACTGGCAGCAAGGCTGGCAGCATTGACTATGGAAGCAAGTGGAGTCCAGAACATGAGCAGAGGTGAGCCCACATCTCACTTCAAAGAGGCGAGGAGGAGGGAGGCTAGAGGAGGTGACAGGAGCCCCCGCAGGTGAGGAGGAGGCAGGGAGGCTGGCGGAGGTGGCACACCAAATGGTACCTCCCTGCTAGGCCAGGAGGACCCTTAGGAGGCAGCTCAGACCTACCTGCCGACCCAGGGCTGTGCAGCTGACGTGAAGGGCAGGCTCCACCCACTGCGGTGCCAGGGACAGTGCCCACCCTGCTGTGTGGACTGCCCAGGGGATGTCACGCCCACTGGCCCGACATCAGTCCTTGCACCATGGCAGGGCTCGACTGGAAGTGCAAAGAGGCTTGACGGGAGCTGACAGCCCAAGGAGAGGGGACGCCGGGGCAGGAGGGCCCATGGACCTGCACACCCATGTTACAGGGGGCAAACTGTCAGCCCTGCAGAGCTCCTGTGAGGACACTGAGGGGGCAGAGCAGAGTGGGGACACGTGGGTCCACAGTGCCGCCTTCCAGCAGGATGCATCACGAGGGGTAGGGCCTCGTCGGCCCCGAGAGGCAGGTGCTGCGACTGGGCCTTGTTCACTCATTCACAGGTGAGAGCTGGGGGTCCAGCCAGTGAGGATCCATGCCCTGGCCTCCGTCCTCGCAGGCAGTCTCCTGTGCCTGATGCCTACACCCTCCTGGTGACCCCAGCCCCAGCATGTGAGCCAGGCTGCCCCCTTCCTGTCTCTCCCACACTGGGATTCCCCTCTGAAATGCCCGCCCGAAACCTCACCTGGGGCAACGCTGCTGCACCCGGAGGGGCCTGAGGGGGTCGGGGGATGGAGGAGGGCAGGTCCACCTCATCACCCCCCTCCTTCTGGCCCACCCTGCACAGCCCAGCACTGGCCACCCTCCTGGCTGCAGCCCAGCTGCTCCTGAGGGCCTAAGGCTGCAATCTGGCCCCAAGAACTGCCGAAGACAAACTTGACCACTGCACCAAAGCCCGGCCTGGAACTGGCCGCAGTGGTGCAAACCCAGGGGCCTGCTGCCCCCTGGAGGCCAGAAGGAGGACTGCCCAAACCCACTGCCCCAGCCCGGCCAGGGCTCCCTGCAGGGACAGAGCTCCTCCTGAGCAGGCTCCCAGGGTGGGGGTGGGGGCCTTTGCAACAGGAAGGGGAGCCTGGAGCAGCGCTGGGCCTGAAGCCCACCCCGGGTGCTGGGGGTGGGCGGACAGAGGCCACACAGAAAGCGCTCTGCCCACGGGGCCGCGGAGGCTGAGGGCGTCATGGGGCAGAGGTGGACGAGGTTCGGCTGCAAGGCAGGAGGTGGTCACCACAGAGGGCCAGGGTGGCCAGCGCAGGAAGGGTGAGGTCTGACGTTTTCACGGGTCACCCTATGGTTCAGGGGAGGTCAACTGCAGGGAGACCTGCTAGGAGTGCCTGGGTGCCTGCTGCCGTAGCCCCCCGAAACCTGGTGGTCCACAACAGCTGCTGCTTCATTACTTGAGCTTCTGGGGGTCCCGAGTAGAAGCAGGGCTGAGGGGGCAGCTCGTCTGCTCCCCGTGGTCAGGGCTGGGCTGGGCTGGAAGCCCCAGGCAGCATCACTAACGCTCCTGGGGCCCGGGGGCTCTGGGCCAGGCCACCCCACGTGGCCCTCCTCAGCAGGAGGCCTGGACTGGAGGCTCCTGGGGAGGGTGGAGGGCAGATGACAGCACATCCAGGGCTGTCACGGGCCCTGTGCTGCGTGGGGCGAGGTGGCCACGGGCCAGCCCTGCTGCAGGGGACGGCAGAAAGCCATCAGGGAGCCACAGGCCTGGGTGGAGGTAGGGGCAGCTCCTGGCAGAACAGGCCAGGGCACAGGCCAGGTGCAGGCTGGAGGCCAGGGCGATGGTGGGGCTGGGCGGGTGTGGAAGGAAGTGCCCAGCTGTGGGCTTCACACACTGGGCAGGGTGCTCAGAGCACTCTCAGCAGGCCTCCCGCCTCGGCAGCAAGAAGAGACGGAGCCTGGCCAGGTGGCCTGCAAGCCAGGACGTGGGGCGGGCACTGGGGCCCCTGAGGAATGTCCAGGGGGAGGAGAGCAAACCCAGACCCACCCACACTCCAGGCCAAAGGCCCATTCCAGGGGCCGCAGAGGCACGCCCCTCCCCAAAGGCCAAGAAAGGGGGAGGCCAGGGAGACCACTTCCACCACCCACTGCTAGACAGAGGAAGGGGCTGCGGGGTCCTGGCTGCCTTCCCCCTGGCTGGACACCACACAGCCTCAAGGTGCCCCTGCCCAGGAAAGCCCAGCAAGGACAGGCAGCCCCACCTGGCCTCTGTAGACGGCACCTGGACCACGCACATCCAGCCCCGTCCTTGGGACCCTTGCAGCCCACCGCCCTGTTCAGGGGCACGCAGCTGAGCACAGGCGTCGCACGCCTTGCCCTGCCCTCCCCGGTGGGCAAGGGGGTGGGTCTGACGCCCACTCCTGCTGCTCCGAGTCTGCCTGGCACATTCCCAGCAAGAGCCGGACGTGTGCTCAGTGCGCCCAGGACCAAGGCAGCTGCTGCCGAGCCCACCACCTCTCCTCTGGGAGGGCGTCCCCACAGGCGCCAGCTCTGAAGGACTGCGGTCTGAGGAAGGGGCACCAGAAGGCCGTTTCCCGCGCCTTGTGGGGCTCAGGATGCTGCGGCGCGAGCGAGCCCTTCTCCGAGGCCACATCAGGGAGAGCTGGCGGACCCTTTTTGGGAGCTGGGATGAGAAAGAGCTGTGCCTAGAGGCTGGGGTGAATGGCAGGCTCAGATGACCCACGCCCGAGGAACTGCAGCGGCCGGACACAGGAGGTCCCGGGCCCTGGTGCCCACATCTCCAGAAGCAACGAGTCCCACTGGAGGCAAGCAAAACGGCCTCCAGTGATTTCTACAGAAGAGTCTGACAGACGCACCATTTGGCAGCTGATGCAAGTTCCACACAGTAAGGAAGCAGCTCCCAAGCTCTGCAGCGGCACACGGCACACGGCACAGACCACCGGCTGCTGCAGCCTCGGGGAAGGGAGGCGAGACTCGGTTTCAGTAGACCTACCAAAAATACGAAGAGCCTAGCTGTGCAAAACAAAATAATTCATAAATGTAGCGAGTGCCTTTGACGGGAAATTCAGCTAAGGAGAAAATTCGCAAACTATAGGACAGGTCAGTGAAAACACTCGGAGTCAAGTGTGAGAACACAAAAGGCTCCTGGGGGAGAGGTGCTAAGACGACAGAGCGCAGGAGAGGGGCCAGCACGGTGCCCAAAACCCTCACAGGGCTTGAATGTCAAGAGCTGACGGCCGCGAGTGTCCAGGACTAGTCGAAGGCATCAGGCCAGAAGCTCAAGAAGCCACAAACCCAGAAGGGATGCACAGAGGAACCCTCCCACCCAGCACCCAGGAGCTGGATGTCACTCTCCTCCCTAGACAGCTGGGCAGACCAGCCACAACCCTCAGGTCCACCAGATGCTGAGATCTCAGGCAGTCGCTGCCCCCAAACTAGGAGAGAGATGGGCAGATGTGGAGAGTCGGAGTCCCCCGGGGAGCAGCCTCTCTGGGAACCAGGCCAGGCAGGAGAACCCCACTGGACTGGAATCGCTGGAGGCTCAGTGTGCGCAGGCCGGCGGCTCATGGGCGCCAGGCTTAGCAGGGCTCCACCCACACCAACTTTACCTCCACAGCCCCTCCCGGTCTTCTCACTAGCCTCTGGAGAAAAATCCCTTCGTGCTTGGACACAGGGAACAAAGTGGACCCTGAAACCCTGAAGAGGACCCTGAAGTGTCCTCTTCTTACCAAGCCCCACCTCCAAGAGAGATCCTTTGCCAGGGCCCACCCAAATGAGGTCTTATCAGAACTGACCGACTGGGACGGGATGCCCACTCCAGCTCCCTCTAGCCTGCCATGCTGGGGAGGGAGGCACAGCCCACTCTCCTCTATTATTCTGGTCTCCCCCAAGGATAAAACAACAAAATCGAGGGGCTCCCAGCCTGTGCCACAAGCTGTCTAAAGCACTGAGACGTAACTGAAGGACCAGGAGCACTTCCTCTCCCCACAAGCCTGACCACCATGTCCTAGGGCCCCATACAGTAATACAATTAGAAGCCTCAAGGTTCAGATGCTCTTAGAGACGTCTCCAGGGAAACCTGGACACACCAGGGGGATTGAACACAGGTTCTCCCAAGGAAGCAGCAGCCTCTGATGTCCACAGCTGTAGTAAACCAGCCTGACCCCTAGCCAGGAAAAGGTGAAATGTCACATGGAAGGCCTCTTTGCCTCATTTACCTTTACCCAGAACATCATGTCTGCCTTTCAACAAAAAATCACAAGGCATACCAAAGACAAGACACGCAGATTCAAGAAACAGCAGCATGAGAGCTGGACACAGATACGACAGAGAGGCTGGAAGTACCAATAGCAGGCATCATGCGTTGACAGATGCCAATCACAACCAGGTATGGAAACCAGGGGATAATCAAAAGCAAATGCTAGAAATCAAAACACTGTAATGGAAATGGAAGGCTTTGGTGAGTTCATCAGCAGACTGGACACAACCGAATAAAGAATCAGTGAGCCCGAAGAAATGTCAATAGAAACTTCCAAAACTGAAGTGCAGAGAGAGAAAAATGAAAATAACAGAGCAGAACATCCAAGACTGTGGGTAAACTTCCAAAGATGTAACATGAGCAAAGAGGACAGGAGGAAAAAAAAGAGCAAGAGAAAGGGACAAAAGAGATATCTGAGCAATGACAGGCGGTAGCTTTGTGAGACTCAGAGAGCTCGGACAAAACCAAGCAGGGTCAGTGGAATCTACACCAGGCACATCCTACTCAAGCCACAAAAATCAAAGGCAAAAAGAAAATCTTAAAAGAGGCCAGATAGAAAAACTCCTTACCAGAGACTAAGGATGAGAACCACACCTGACTGCTCTTCAGAGCCTATACAAGCAAGAAGGGAGTGGGTCTAATTCTTAATTTGTTGAAGAAAAAACTGAAA
Source organism: Geosciurus inauris (assembly GCA_004024805.1). Lineage (NCBI taxonomy): Eukaryota > Metazoa > Chordata > Mammalia > Rodentia > Sciuridae > Geosciurus > Geosciurus inauris. The sequence continues at coordinate 10,526 of PVHX01006969.1, forward strand.
TGACCCATTGAAATGATCTCCAGTAGTTGTAAAGAAATAAAGACTTCCTCAAACAAAAATGGAGAGACTTCATCACCAGCACATCTGCCATGGAAGAAGTGTTAGGAAAAAGCTTCAAAATGAATGAAAATTATATAGGTCAGAAATTCAAATCCACATAAAGAGAAAAAGGGTAGAAAAATATAAAATAAAGGTAAAATAAAATCCTTTTTCTTATCCTTTATTGATCTAGCAGATGACAGTTTACTCAAAATAGTAACAGGGTTTTTATAATGATGGTGATAAACTGAATCAATGGCAGTGATGTCACAGGGCAAGAGGGAATCACAGGGGTGCCTGATGCGCTCGAGGGGCCGGCAGCACTCCTGAGAGAGGTCTCACCCAGCGTCCACGTGCATGGCGACCTCGGGGCCAAGTGCAAGGGAAGTTTGGGTGGTTCTGGATTTTCTGATTGGTCTGGTTTGGGGGCTGGAGACAGGACTTCACTGAGGTGCTTAGCCCTCTCTAAGTCCTCCAGGAGGCAGAGGCAGAACTGGATCTGGCGGGAGGGCGGGAGGGACCTGAGAAGAACCAGAGTGTGCAGGAAACAGTGACCCTGTGGCCAGCCCGCTGTCCCTGGAGCCCACCGGCCCCTCCCCCAGTAGCAGCAGGCGGCGCCTGCCCGTCACGGTGACTCCGGGGGCCAAGAAGCACCGCCTGGTGGCAAACTGGACACTGCCCAGCAGCAAAGCTCGCAGAGGCCAGGGGAGGGAAGAGGATGGACATTCGGATCCCCGCAATCTACCGGAAGGCAAAGAAGGAGCAGGCGAGCCCTGACCACGGAAGAAACGGAAGCTACCCAGTCAGACGGGAGATGTGAACCCAGGCTCGGCAGGCACAGCAGATGGGGAAGGCCCCTCAGAAGGAGGACCACTGCAGGCTGCTCCCGGACCTGTGCCACGGGCAGATGCAGACAGGTGGGGAGCAGGGACAGAAGACAAGCCTGTGATGCCAGACACAGGTGAAGCCAGGGCACAGGAGCACCACCAGAGGGCACTGTGCCCGCAGAGGGCACTTCACCGGGACAGGAGCACCGCCACGGGGCGCTGTGCCCGCAGAGGGCACTTCACCGGGGCAGAGTCCAGACCCCAGGAGACACGGCCACCGCAGATCAGCACACAGTAACGCGAGTTCAAACCACACCAAGCACAAGGGACAAAGCCACCATCACAGGACACGGTCACGGCTCTGGGCTGCCTGCCCCCCAGACCCCGCTCCAGCAAGATGGTCAGGTGAGCCCCACTGTCCCTGTACTGTTGTCTCCCAGTCCATTCTTTGGGTTTGGACGGATGGACATGTTCCAACCAGCATTTTATCCCCAGAGCGCCAGCTCCTGGCCTGGTTCCTCACTGGTGAGTGCTCAGGTACAGTCTTCCCAGCACCTAGGTTTTACTGTCTCCTGTTGGGTTAGTTCAAGAGATGCACCTTTATTTGTCCCCAGCTCCCTTTATTCTCTGGTGGTGGGAAAGTCCCCTTGGATTTCATGCCATTTGGCACCTACACAGTTTCTCTCTGCTGGTCGGGTGGGGGGCTTCCTTCTCACCTCCTGTCTGTCAAGGGGCTGCGGGTCTTCACTGTGGTGCTGGCTGCCTGTAACTTTCCATCCTGCTCTTCCCTCCAGCCGCCTGACCTACATCCCAGGCATCTCACATTTAAGAAACACTGCTAAATACTGTGTTCTAAAAATGGACACAGGACTTTCTCACAATGCTGATGTGTGCTGTGTCTTCTCTGGGCCTTCTCCAAGGGATGCTGATGGTCCAGCCTGTAGGCCACCATCTGGGGTCACCAGCAATTCTGGGAGGTGGTCAGTACAAGGGGACTGTCTCGTATGTGTGGCTGGCATTGTGTTAGAGCATGCCCTAAAACACCCCTGAGTGGGAGAAGCAGCTGCAGCACCAGGTTCCAGCATGAACCGGCCAGAGCAGGCGAGGAGGGAGCCACAGCAGCAGTGCCTGCCAGCTAGGAGGGGACGAGGCACCGAGGGATGCAGGGCCTCTTCCCTGGTGATGGAGCATCCTAGGTGAACTGTGGCGATGGCTGACAACACTGAACTCACGTGCTAGGGAGCCCTGAACCACAAAGGGTGCACTGTGAACCGCAGCATGTGAACCGGGTCCCAGGGGAGCATTCTAAAAGCGCAAAACCCAAAACACCGCCCTCTAGGGCCCTGGAATAGCTGAAGTGCTGCTGGAGGGGAGCAGGCAGGAGGGACAGACGTGTGTGAAAGAATGTCACAGGTGGCGAGTGAGGAGCTTCTGGCTGGAAGTGCAGGGAGCGCAGGGAGCGAGGCAGCCGCCAGTCTCCTCTTCATGGACAGGTGTCAGAAAGGCCCCTGACATGAATCAGTCCAGCCCCCCACCAGAACAGTGGGGGCCTGGGCAGGGTCTCTCCTGAACTCTCGGGTTCCAGGGAACGGCCAAGCCAGCCCTGCTCCCCCAGAGGCCCTCCCAGCCCAGCACAGCCTTGTCCCAGGGAGCTTGCGGGGATCAGCCGCAGCCAGAGGGCTGCTTTGCTTTTCACAATCACCAACTACCACAGGAAAAAGCAGTGCTCCCAAAGCGGGTTTGGGGTGTGAACCAATCAACAGAAGCAGGAAGGGGTCTAGAATGCGCACCCTTTGGGCACGTCCAACCTGTCCAGCCTTCCTGTCCAGCACTGGCCAGTGCAGCTTTTGTGCAAAGCGTTTCAGGGCTGTGGGCAAGACACTGAGGGCACAGGCAGGGACGCCAGCCTCGTCTCTGAGGGCCTCGCCATGCCGCGCCGCAGCCAGGCTGCCCCTCCTTCTCTCTCCTTTGGTTTTCTAGAAGACACCCATGTTGGGCGGGGCATGCATTTGGGGGGCTGCCTGGGTGAGGGCCCTGGGGGGCCGGCTGTTTCCTGGGCTGGGCACTTCTCCATCTTGAGGGGGTGGATGTGCCTTCCCAGGGCCCACGCAAGGCACTCTGTCCACCCCGCCCTGCCCCACATCCCTCACCCCGCCTTCCTGCCTAGGGACTCCCTCTGCTGCAGCCCAGCCCCCAGCCTGCCCCACCAGTCCTCCTGTCCTCAGATGTGGCAACCACAACCCAGCGGCAGCCATGGGGTACCCACGTGGGCCCTGACAGCTGTCCCCATGCTTCCCCAGGGCCAGCATGGCCAATGGGCTAGGACCACATTCAGGGACAGCCACTGCCCATCATGTGGTGACTGGCTGCAGGGAGGTGGGGAAACCACAGGGCTGACGTGAGACCATGTGTGCTACAAAGATGACCCCCACTTGGCGCTGGCCCAGTGAGGCTACACCACTGGCCAGGAAGATGCCCCAGAGCAGAGCCAGCTCCCCAGCCCGCCCCTACCTCCTTCCTGGGAGAGGCATAGAGGCAGGGCCAGGCTGGGGCCCTGCTCAACAACTGCAGACAACCCTCAGCTTCAGAGGCTCATCTGTCCTCGCCAGCCCGGGCGGCATGCAGCCCAGGACAGGGAGCACTGGACGGCAGGGCTGGCAGGGCTGGCAGGTGTCTCCTCCCAGGGTGAGCCCCACCTGTGCCCAGTGGGGAGGGGCCCGGAAGTTGCACTGCAATCTCCGCTCAGACCAGCAGGTGGCAGCGTCGTACCGAAAACCTGCCTCTGGACAGCAAGTGTTTTCAATGCAGCTGGACCCTCTTGGGTCCACAATGGCCCAGCAGGTGGCTTTCCCCCATACCCTTTGGTGGCCCACCCCTGTACCCTGCCCACCTCTGCCTCCAGCCCTTCAGAACTGGTAGATGCTAGTGGAAGTTCTTGACTGGCCCCAACCCCACTCCCAAAGCCCAGGCCCAGCCAGCGTGGAGGGAGCCTCTGACTTTGATGTGATCTCTCCAGGGGCCCTGGAACCCAGCTCTGGGTGAAGGTGAACACATGCCTGTGGCATCGATGCCTGTGCATTCCCAGACCTACCTTAACCTTCAGAGCCCTCACCAATGCCAGCTCTGTGCCTCACGGCCTCGGGTGCCCTCAGAGCCACAACCCACCATCAGGGCAACCTGTCCCCTCCCATAGCCCTGAGTCCTGGACCCCGTCAAGCAGGCGCCCCAGCCCCTTGCTGAGCATGTCAGCCTCCAGGACCCAGCGGAGCACATGGCCCCAGATGCCCCGCTCACAACAGCCTCGGCTGGAGCAACGCTGTTCTGGAGGGGACCCTGGAAGGGACCACAGGAAGTGCCCTGCCCCAACTGCATGGCAGCCAGAGTGGCCTCTGGAAGATGGTCCCCTGGGAAAGACAGGGCTCTCACAAGGACACTCACACCCTAGGGACAGGATGCATGGTGGCGGATGCCAGCAGGTCAGCCAGATGGGAAAGGCAGCGGGACAGACAGGAGCTGGACCCTGCTGGCCTCTCTGGCTTCCCTCCCAGGATCACTTAGTCATGTTTGTGTCTTGCCTTCTTGAGCATGAATACCCAGTGTGGCATCCAGGGAGAGGCCTGTTATGGCTAGATTTCTAGAACCTTCCAGAGAGCATCGGCTCTCCCCCACTGGCTCCACAAATGTGCACTGACCACTCACACACCTTCCCAGAGCACTCAACAATTGGATCATCTCTGTCATTCCTCTCCCTGCTGGAAGTTGGAGAACAGAGATTCAGCAACTCTGCCAAGTTCACACACAGGGCCTTCTGAGTGGTTCCACATCTTGCTAGAAGGGACACACACACACACACACACACACACACACACACACACACACGACACCTTGTCTCACTGAGTGAGGAACACCATCACCCAGTAACTGCACCCAGCCTCTAGGCAGGTTCCCACCGGGGAGAAAGTCCGGCGTCCTGGCCTTTACCCTCTGTTGGAAGGATTGAACCAGTAGGTCTTGAGGCTGGCAGGGTTCCCGTCGACTATGGCTGGCTGGGAAGGGAGGAGGCAGCAGCTTAGAAGGCCTGAGGAAAGTCCTCCAAGTCCAGGCACTCTCCACATTTGGGGGGTTGTTGATAAACACAGGAAGGTCTGCTAGCAGGGGTGGATGCATGCACCCAGCTCCACAAGCTCCCCTGATAGGAGAGGGACTACCCAGCTCCTCTATCCCCCCTCTGTTAAAATGCTTACAGGGTTTTCAACCACATTAGAAACTCCTGACAGTCGGGCACTGCCCCCCCCCCATTCCCTTAGAGAAGGCTTCTGGCTCTGGAGACTCCTCACCCTGAAGGAAGCTGTATCCAGTGACCCTTTCAGCCCCAGACCCACTCCTAGCTAGTGGGAGAAATCTCAGGATTGGGCATGGTGAACTCAGCTGCCACCTCTGCAAGTGTCTGGGCAGCACCTTTGGTGGGAGGCCACCTGCAGTGACCCCAAGTCTTCTTGGCTGGGACAGAGGACCCCTTCCCCAGCCTATGGCCAGCACCCAGAGTGACAAGCAGGAGCCGGGATGCCTGCCCAGCTCCTGCCGTTCTGCTCCCCAGTTCCACCACCAACCCCTCCACCCACCAAGCAGAGAGAAAATTCCCCTCCACGCAGGACAAGCTGTGGGAAACACTTTCACACGAAATACCAAATAATAAAAGAAGGGGCTTCTCCTAAGCAAGAGTTTTATCCTATAAATTCTGATCCCTGCTTCGAATCACTGTTTGATGTTGAGGGGCATGGGAATCACCCCAGCAGGCACCTGGCACCTGTAGGGGACAGCGGGGCAGCTGCAGGTGGAGGGAATGGCCCCTGCTCACAGATCGCTGACAGCCCAGTCGATTCAACCTGGCCACTGATCCCCCCGGAACGCGCTGCTCAGGCCCACCCAGGACTGTGAGCCGAGACCCCGAGCGTAGGTCCACACAGCATGGCCAGTGGCTGGGCAGGAGCTGCGCCCATCTTTGTGCACAGCGCTGCCGCTCCGCTCCCGGGGCTCCTGCGAGTGAGGACAGGGAACAAGACGAACTTTTGAGGATTTCCACCTGGAACACAAGCGTCTGGGGGTGGCCAAACCCGGGACAGCAGGAGGCGGTGGTCCGGCCGCTGAGAGGCCGGTTAATGGCCCCGGATCCCGCCTCCCTCGCCCGCCCTCCCGACCGTCTGAGCCGCCAGTGGAGCCGGGCTCCGGGAGAAGCAGTCACCAGGTCCCCTCTGATTGGACGGCGCGAAGTCCCAGCCGGCGCCTCCGCGGCTTAAAACCGAGGCAGGGCGGGTGGAGCCAGAGCCCGCCCCCGGGCCGGCCCGGCGCGCGCGGCGAGGACCCGGCGGAGGAAGCGGCGGGCGGAGGCGGGCTGGGGAGGCCGCGCGCGAAGGCTCGGCACAGACGGGCGGCCGGCTCGGGCGGGCTATGGCCGAGCTCAAGTCGCTGTCCGGGGACGCGTACCTGGCGCTGAGTCACGGCTACGCGGCGGCCGCAGGCCTCGCCTACGGGGCGGTGAGGGGCCCCGAGACGGCCCGCGGCTACGGCGCGCCAGGTCCGGGCGGCGACCTCCCCGCGGTGCCCGCGCCCCGCGCCCCCGCCGCAGCGGCCGAGAGCAGCGGTGAGCAGAGTGGCGACGACGACGACGCCTTCGAGCAGCGGCGGCGGCGGCGCGGGCCGGGGGGCGCGGCGGACGGGCGGCGGCGGCCCAGGGAGCAGCGCTCGCTGCGACTCAGCATCAACGCGCGCGAGCGGCGGCGCATGCACGACCTGAACGACGCTCTGGACGGGCTCCGCGCGGTCATCCCCTATGCGCACAGCCCGTCGGTGAGGAAGCTCTCCAAGATCGCCACGCTGCTGCTGGCCAAGAACTACATCCTCATGCAGGCTCAGGCCCTGGACGAGATGCGGCGCCTCGTGGCCTACCTCAACCAAAGCCAGGGCCTAGCCGGGCCCGTGGCCGCCGCGCCCCTGACGCCCTTCGGCCAGGCCGCTGTGTACCCCTTCTCGACGAGCACCACGCTGGGGCCCTGCCCGGACAAGTGCGCCGCCTTCTCGGGATCGCCCTCGGCGCTCTGCAAACACTGTGCCGAGAAGCCGTGAGGACAGCGAACCCCCTCCCTAGCGGCCTCCTGTTTCCTTGCCCCTGACTCTCACCTTGCCAGCACTGGAGATGCTGGGCTGGACCCCAAGTGGAGAAGGCGGCTGGATCTCGCCCAAAGACCGTGGGAGCTGAACAGTTTGGGGCCCCAGGAAAGCGCCAACCCGGTCCTGGCTCGGAGAGATCTGGAAGGCCAGGCGCTGAAATCCACGCCTGGGAATCCTCAGCTCCTGCTGGGCACTCTCCCTGACCGTTGCCAGGGGTCATCGAGTCTAGGGACAGGCGGTGGCAGGGAACTAACTGTGGTTCCTTCGGCCACTGCCACTACCTCCCAAAAGAAGTGGCAGAGTCACAGGGCTGCACCGGGGGCGAGTGCTGGTCCCACCCACGATGGGGTCTCGCCTGGCGCCTCCCGGAAATCGCCAGCGTTGGGGGGTTTAGCCAGTCGCTGTCCCCACTTTGGGGCTCGACCACCGCCTTGTCGGACCTTCCAACCTCACTGCAGGGACGCTCTCCCTCTGGGCGCGTTCCGAAGAACGCGTCTCCGGGCACCTGCCGCCTGTTCCAAGACTCCCGCCCTCCCCACGCGAGTAGCGAGTAGAGAGTGGCGTGGTGCGCTGAGACTCCACCGCGGTTTGCGAAGGAGCTGGTGGCGGAGCGCAGGAGGACCTCGGGCAACGTTCCGGCCTTTTCCAAGTCTAGGTTTGCTCTATTATTTTCTTGCCTGCCAAGAGGCACAGGAAGCGAAGGCCTCTACGAAGTCTGCGGATTCTTCCCTAAACATGCCTGGACCCCTCAGCCACCCATTTCTGCTCGCTGGGATGGAGACCTTGGTGCGCCCTCTGCCTAGGAGGGCTGCTTGAAGGAAACAGGTCCTCACAGCCGGCGCGGGTCAGCGCAGGACTCCGATCTAGCCCCAGGACCAACAAAGTCCCTCCCTACCAACTCCGAACGTTTCGGAGGGAGGAGGCCGGGCTACGGTGAGTAATCTGGTAGGATCTGCGCGCCCCCAGGGCCGTGAGCAGTGCTGAGTCTGTCTCTCAAAGTTGGTACGCAGCTCAGAATTCTGCCGCTACCCTTGGTCCAAGGGGCAGCGCCCCGCCCACAGGGCAGCCGCGCACAGAGCTGTCCCCGCCTGTTTGCACCAAAAGGCCTTCTGCGGTGCGGGCTCCATCAATTCGATTTCCTCTTCGTTAACGCTGTGCTGATGGGCAGGGTGCCGCGTCCTAGGGAGCGCCCGTCTACGGCGCTTAACTCTAATTAATACATTTTAAAAGGCCTTTTTGTATTTGCAAAATGAAGTGTGATTAGGTCGTATTCATCAAGACATATGCTAATACTGGTTCCTGCTAATTTCCATTTTTATTTCTTCAACGTCTTTTTTCTCAATAATTCAATTTATCAGTTTTGCACATCCAAAAAGCTTAGTGTTAAACTATTACAGATGCCCTTTTGGTAAGTCAAGGCAAGAAAACTGCGTTATTTACTCGTGGGGCCATCTGACGTCAGCTTTGTAAATTACGTGTTGTAATTAAGTCATGTATTTCAATTAAGACAGATGTGTGGTACATCGTGAATACCATCAGAATAAAGTATTTGAAATCAACTTATTTTACAAAATAACATGATTAAATTTTAATATCAAATTGAATAGTGTCCATCTGTGACTGAATTCATAATTTCAATTTTCAGACAATTGTGTCAAGGAACAAGTGCTTCTAGGGTCCAAAAAGTCTCTGAGGTGCTGAAACTGATCCACAGCACTACCGCTTAGCCAATACATGAAATAAGAAAACTGTGAAGGAAAATCTTCCCCTGTTGGGTGAAAACAATTTTAAAAAATAATAATTTCACTAGTCAAAAATTTCTTCAATAACAACCTGAATTAAAGTTCAAATTAAATTTAAATATCTTTTCTATTGCCAAGATGTTTATCTGTTGTTCTCTAAAGTGTCAGCAAGCCTTTCTTCGGGGTTGAATCGAATGTGGTTTTTCATATTGAGATTAAGTGGCTTTTTCAACAGTGGTCAGCAATGAAGCTGATCCCATCTACCAAATGAGACATCCTGAGCTTGCAAACCCAAGTTCCCTTCTAAGACTACCTATGGCCTATGTGCCAAATGGCAAATCGAACCAGCAAGGGGTGACTATCCCAAGCCCGCAACTCTTCTAAAATAGCCGAGGGCCCTGGTGGTCTTTTCTCCCAAGGGTTGTGCCCCGGCAGCCATGTGGAGAACCACTGTGGATCACCTGGAAAGGCTTCCTCAGCACAGGGATAGCAGCCACGCCAGGCTGGCTTCCCCAGCACTGGGCGAGGAATTAAGTGAGGGAGAGCTTTGCTTCCAAGGGGGGTGGGTGTTGCACCAGCCCTCTGCAGAGAGCAGGTGTAGGTACTTTTTCGGTGAGGCCATGTCCCCAAGACCAAGTTATCCAAGTTATCCTTTGAATCAGCACCTTCCAAACAGAACCGAGCAGGCTATTTCACCATGTCCACTTGGAAAAATCCATGTTTTTAAATGATCAGTGAGATTTTTTACAGTTTTTGGTACCAAGTCTTCAAACTGCAGTCCTACAGGCAAAGCTCACCTCCATCTGGACCAGCCACATTTCCAGTGCTCAGTAGCCACACATGGTTAGCAAGGTCCCCATCTGTGCTGTGTGCAAACACCTGAAGTGACCGTTCCTTCCCCTCTTTGCCTAATCATAACCAGAAATGTTCACTGATACCCCGAGTGGATTCTAGAGCCAGACAAACAGGCAGTATCCTTCTTCCAAAGTGTGGGCGGGGCTGGACAGGCAGCCAGAGGATGTGGGGGGTGGCCTCCACCAGGTCTCGGGTTCCCCAGGCCCTCCAGCTTCACATTGGCTAACCACACTCCGGCCTGGGGAGCTGCTGGGTGGAGGCAAGGTGACACCTTTGGGTCCTCTCCCACCCTGGGGAGGGGTAGTGTCAGAGCAGGGCCACCTGCCCCTGCTAACCACACAGGTGAAGGCCTTGGCACCTTCCAGACCAGGGTTCATCTCCGGTCATGAGCTCCTGGCCTGGCCTCTCTGGGGAACGGTTCCTCAACAAGCCTGGCTTGTGGGGCCTTGGGGCCAGCTTCTCTGAGCCCTATGGAGGAGCCCTTAGGTGGGACAGGAGAGTCATGTTACCCAGCCAGGCCCTGTGCCGTCCAACCACCACGTCCCTACAGCACCTGCTGCCAGCCTGCTGCCCGCCTGCCTAGGCCCCCTCTAGCATGCCAGGTGGAGAGCCCCACACAGGTCAGGAAAGAAAAGCAGGGCTCCTGGCCGCCTCTTTCGCTCTTCCTCTCACACAGCCCGGCCTCCGCACACTTCTCCGCTCCTGTCTGGTGCCCGTGGCCACTGCAGCTCAGCCTGAGCGCTGGCCCTCACTCAGGAGGCTCCTGCGCTGGCAGCCTCCAGGTGTTCCAGGCGTTCTGCACCCACAGACCTTTGTTCCCTAGTTGAGAAATGTGGTCGCCAAAATATCCCTGGCTTGCAGACACGGGCAGTAGGCTTCAAACTGAGACAGAGCTATCCTAGCGGGGCTCTGACCTCAGGGGCCTAGAGTTGGCCCTGCTGGTCCCCAGTGCCCTCCATCCACCCGCCCTCCTACCAGCAGCCTGGCCTCCAGCTGCTTCCCCTGGCCAGTTCATCCCAAAGAAGAGCATTTCCCTCTCACTTGTGCAGGTGTTGCCAGGGGCACTGGGGGACCTTTTACCTTGTGATCAAGCTGAAGAGCATCCCAGAACAGACGGGGCTCAGCAAAGAGGCCTTCTAGTTCCCTGCAGGCCGGGAACTTCAACAGAAGAGGCGCCTCTTCATAAAGGACAAACACTGCTTTCCTAAAGGGGGGGCAGAACACGCCAACAGCCTCCCAGCCCCAGAGCCACTCTGGCTTCTCATCGGCTATTGAAACGGACCCCGAGCGGGACCCCGAGCAGCAGCCCCTAAGCCCTGGTTAATCCAGCACAGAATGATTACAGCAATTTCATAATGTAAATTTGTTTGTGATATGTTTTTAGTCTTTAATCTCTTTTGGCATCCCATTTGAAGGGATGGAGATAGAGGGATTTGCTGTGTATTAAATCATGTCTCCAACAATTGCCTCTTTGGGCTTGTGGCCCTGGCCACTGCTCCAATACCCCAGTGAGTCTGTTCCACAAAATTGGAAAGCTAATACGCGGTTGCAAATTCAACCCTGGAGATGCATAACCCGGGTGGCCGCTAAGGGCACAAAGGTCAAGTGGTAGATCAAGTGTGAGGAAAGAGACCTCTCAAGCCAGTTTCCCGGGGGAAAAAGAGGTTGATGCGATTCTTTCCGGGTCCATGTGCAGGAGGGTGTTTGGTTGTGAACTTGGAGAAGCTGCTTTTGTTCTCAGGAGTGTTTTTTTTTTTTTTTTTTAACACAATACCTTTATTTAATTTATTTATATGTGGTGCTGAGGATTGAACCCAGTGCCTCACATGAGCTAGGCAAGCGCTCTGCCACTGAGCTACCACCGCAGCCCGGGAGTGTTCTTGAGTCTCATGTAAAGGAGGGTTGTGTGTGTGTGCGGAGCATGTGTGGAAAGGAGACTCTGGGGAGGCCAGATCACCTGCCTTCTCCCTCCCTGGACGTGTCCGTGGATTGAATGGAAAGGCAAGGTGCCTCCCGGCTCAAGCAGCCACAGTCTGCGTTTCCAGAAGGCACAGCCGTCAGATCGCAATGCAATACCACACCATGTGTAGACCCGCTGATGGCCTGTTCTCACGACACTCAGGCCACCTGGCAGACCCACTCACCCTGGGCCACCGGGGAAAGGAGGGGAGCACACTTTGGCTCAGGGGCTTCACAGGAACAGCACAGGTGCTTCAGAGAACATCCAGCCCCTTCCCGGCCAGCCCAGCTCTGCCTGGAGTCCCGCCGTGTCCACACAATGAGCCCACAGTCAGTCTTCCTCCAGGGAACCCCTGATTCAGCCTGACGTGAGGACATTCTCCAAGTTGCATGTGGACAGCCCTGTCTGTCCTGATGAGGCTTCAGCCAGTCTGGGTATTTGGCCACAGCTCGCAGGAGGCTCCCAGCGGCCACGAGGTGCCTGGCCAGGCGCATCCCTCCCTGCTGCCTGACTTGCAGCCCCGCCGGGGGTGTCCAGAGCTGCGTGCCCCGCCCGCTCAGCACTTCCAGCCTTCTGACCACAGAGGTCACTGTCATCACAACACCCCTGGGAGCAGATGGGCTCTGAGTGTCATGTGTGAGGACAAGCCATCCTTCTCCAGCAAACACCTAGGACCACGAGTCCCGTCACTCTCTGCCTGCCTCTGCCCAGGGGCTCTGCACCGCTGTCTGATGAGGATCATGATGACCTCAGGGGGCACACTGCAGCCTGCAGGCATGACTGGCATGGCGTGGGCATGAACCGGGTCTCTGCAGGACCCCAGGTCCCGCCTGTGGAGCAGCCAAGACACCATCACAGTAACACACCCTGGAAGGGGCCCGGAGCTTTGTCACCCAGCTTCAGACCTTCCAGGATCCAGCTGGTGCCCAGGGCCACTGCAGCCAGCTCTGAAGGAAGGCCTTGGTGGAAGTGCCCCCCCATCACAGTGCTGACTAGCCCCTGGGGACAGACCTGTCCAAACCTCCAGTGCCCTTCAAGCCTCCATGCAGAACACAGTGAGGTTGGAGCTTCTGTTCACACGTCCAGGACGGATGGAAAGGTGTTTATTTGATGTTAGAGAATCTGGGTTTCCAAAGTAAATGCCTTCCACCTGCTGCTGAAACTCAAAAATAATCCTCTTCTTCCACCCTCAGATCTTCCCCTGGGCTGAGGGGTCAGCGGTGATGTGCAGAAGAGCAGGTTTGTGTGGCAGGGTCTGTCCTGCTCCTCCGCCTCAGTGCAAGCTCCGACTGAGTGCAAGCTCTGCTGGAGGACTGTGGGCAGGAGCCGCTGCTCCTGCGTCCCTCCTCCTGCGTTGCCCATTCCTGCTGCCTCTTTGAGAAGAAGGTTCCCTCCCTCTCTCCGTGGCCTGTTCCCTGTCCATCAAGATGGGCTTCTTAAAATACCCCACATGTACTATGGGATCTGAAGCCCTGGCCGCTGCCCCAGTGGAGGTGCGGATTGCACCAGCTGCAGGGGGCCCTGGCTGCTCTGGAAGGGTGGTGCTGGCCAGCCATCTCCAGCAGCCTGTCCCAGGTGGACGAGGGACATGCACAGAGCTGAGGCGTGGGGCACCCACTTTCTCTCTGCCCCAGTGTTACCTGAACATGCACGTGATATGCATGAGCCACGTGGTGTGCGTATGTTGCGTGTGCGTGTGTGTTCATGTTGTGTGTGCGTTGCATGTGTGTTGTGTGTGCGCGTGTGCTCACGTTGTGTGTGTGCATGTTGCTTGTGTGTTGTGTGTGCGTGTGTTGCCTGTGTGCATGTTACGTGTGTTGCATGTGCGCATGTTGCCTGTGTTGCGTGTGCGTGTGTGTTCATGTTGTGTGTGCATGTTGCATGTGTGTTGCGTGTGTGTGTTGCCTGTGTGCATGTTGCTTGCGTGTTGCGTGTTGTCTGCAGTGTGCCCTCATGTGTGCTGGGTGCACATGCTGCTGTACCCAGCTTCTCCCCACGGACCCCCTGAATTCTGGGCCCTGGTCCCGAGCAGATTGTCCCTGGTCCCCTCGCCCGGCTCTGAGAGGCCCCGTGCCTTCTTCCCCTCTGCCCACGGTCTGGCCCTGCATGTTCTACTGAGGTTATATGGGGACCCACCACCCCACTTTCCCAGGACACAGGCCTTTCAGTCTTAAAACCTAAGAAATCTTGGGAAACACAAAGAGCAGGTTGCCCAGTGACTTGGTCCTGCAGCCTGGTCTGCAAACAGCAGGTAGGGCCAGCAGGGCAGCTAATGGGCTCCTCTCCAGGCCAGCCCCGCCCAGGCCTCCTGCTGGCCAGCCCCCTCCTCCTGCTGGCCAGCCCCGCCCCCCCTCCTGCTGGCCAGCCCCGCCCAGGCCTCCTGCTGGCCAGCCCCCACCCCTCCTGCTGGCCAGCCCTACCACCCAGCCCTATCCCCATCTAAGTTGTCAGTCCACTCCTCGCTCAGGGGCACATCTGACTTCATCCAGGTGCTGCTTCCCTCTGCTGGGAAAGGGCCCAGGGCCGGAGCCTGAGGCAGGCAGAACCTTCTCATGACTGTCAGGCAGAGCGCCAGATGCAGCTGAGCCCTGGGCCTTCCCAGGTCCCTGCTCTGGAGGAACCGGCCCTTGGGGTGGGGAGAGGGGAGAAAAGAGGGCAAAGGGCTCCGCCTCCAGCCCGAGATCTCAAGCACGCAGGCCTGCCCCTGAGGACAGCCGTGGCCCTGCCGTCCCAGCTTCCAGCGGTCCCCTGGCAGGCAGCCTCGGGGACCAGCATGGAGGTTACAGGGACCACAGCAGAGCAGCTGCTTTGAGAGCCACTCTGGAGAGCAGAGGAGGACAGCTCACAGCCTGGGCACCGCAGACAGCCTCAAGCTTCCTGTTGTGTGGGTAAAGTCTGAGCAAGGACAGAACCGGCCAGGGGCTGACCCAGGTGGTCTGGGGGTCTGGCCAAGCAGCTGGCTTCCCACTTGGCACTTGCAGGAGCAGATGCTATGGAACCCCTAGGAACAGGACCCTCAAGCCAGGGCATGTGACCCAGGGCTGTGGCACTGCCCAGGCCACCCAACAGGCCTTCCTGAAACCTGAAGCCCACGGGAGTGAGACCTAACCCCACTCAGCTTCTGCTGACGTAGGACAAGAACTGCTGACAGATGCTTCTGAAGCTTCCTTTCCAGAGCTCTCCGGAGTTGAGACTGTGGTTTTGGACGAGGAGCCGCAGGCTTAGACTGGCCATGATTTCCAAGGGGAAGGCTGGGGCTAGAGGCCCAGAGGGGAGGGAAGGTCATTCTTCCAAAAACAGCAATGCTCAGATTCCAACTCAGTCTGCTCGGCCACCACGGCCCTGCTGGGTGCATTGTCCCAAGACACAGCACAGAAATGTGGCCCAAGGCCCAAGGCCGGTTGGAAATGGGCGTCCACCTATAGACTAACCTCGGAGCTCACATGGGGCGCCTTGCTGCCCACACGGCGGCTCCTGAAGGCAGGTGGACCTTTCCATGCAGATCGGGAGACAGAGCCAAGACCACTGGTGGGAGCCAACAGAGGTGGCATCTGCCCAGTGCAGGGAGACATTCTCGTTGTACAACTATAGGAAGTGCAGACAGACTGATTTGGCCACAATTAGGATGGACTCTGCAGGAAGGGACATTCCCTGGGCTGTGGTCACTTCCTGGGTTCCATTTCTTTACCCCAGGTAACTCCACGCATCCTGGCTACCTCCTCACTGCCCAGTGTCCTGGTCTCTTGGTCCACTGTGCTGGACAAGAGGTGGGGGAGGCCTACCCTGCAGGATATGAAGCCTGGGAGAGGGGCAGGGGATGCCCAGGTGGCCTCTGGTTTCCTGCTCTACAGCTGACTTAAAGGGTGCTCTTGAGGGACATGGCTTCCCTAAACCTGCTCTTTGATAGAACTGTCCCTGGCATAGCGGGGACCTTGTGGTTAATTACTATCGCAGCTACGCTGACAGATGAGGGAAACGGAGGAACTCTCAAGGACACTGACCCCATCAAGCAGCCTCATTACAGTTTGCAGACTGGCTGAATATGGCAGGTCAAGGGAACACTGGCCCTTCTGCTGCCCCCCGCCCTGCACCTCTCCCTCCTCTCCCTCACGTGAACAAAGATCCTCGGAGCAAGGTCAGAGGCCCTGCTGGGCAGGCTCCCACCCACACAGCCCAGGGTCCAGGCGGGAGGGGCTGCGTCAGGGCCCTGCTGGGGTGAGGCAGGGGCCTGGGATCCGCCCCCAGCACTGGGTGCCCCAGCCTCAGCAAACCCTGCACCAGGAGACCTGGGCCCAAGTCCCTCCTCCATAGCGTGACAGTAGTGCCCCAGTCCAGTCGGGCACCAAGGAGTGAGTGGCTCACACTGCCCTGTAGGCCTTAATCAAAGTCATCCCCCAGGCAGACTCAGGATCTGGGCTAGGCCCCCTGCCGAGGAGGGGCCGGGAGGGCAGGTCCCACTCCTGCTGAGGGAGAATGTGACCCTCAGACAAGGACTGAGGAGGAGGAGGCCCTCCTACAGGGAAGCTGTTCTTCCACAGGGTGGTTTTGTTCATTTTTTATTATGGTAAAATATGAAAACACTTATCATTTTAACTTTTTTTTTTCCAGTGCTGGGATCAAACCCTGGGCCTTGAGTGTGCCAGGGTGGAGCCTGTCCAGAGCCACCCAGAGCCACCCAGCCCCGTCTCAACCCTCTTGAGTTTACAGCCCAGCAGCACTACGGACATTCTCTGGACTGTGCCACCAAGATCCACACCTGGGATTGTGCCGCATCCTACAGTTGGCTTGTGACCTCGCATCTGTTGAGGTCCACTTCACACACAACCAAGTCCACCCTCTGGGACACAGTTCCACGCACACAGGCACAGAACACTGTAGAATGCCACCCTCCTCCCCAAAGCCCTGTGGCAGCCCTTGCCTGTGACCACTGAGCTTTCCCCTGTATGTGGGTTCCAGATGTGGCCTCTGGGGACTGCTGGGAGTGGACGGCTTTGGTGGCCTCCTTGCTCAGTGCAGAGCCACTGACGGTCCTTCTGCTTCGGCCTCTCAAGTGGGCAAGAACTGGACCACAATGTCCTGGGGAGCCCAGGCACCATCCCGGAGGGCGAGGTCGGCTGGCACGGTCAGTCAGTGGCTGCGGCAGCTCCTGCAGACCCCGGGTCCTGGGCCACCTGGATTTCTGCGGCAGTAGTGGGTGTGGGCTTCTGTGACGCAAAAGACACACTGGGGACAAAGTGGCCAGTCAAGCCTTAATCTTCCTGGAAGGATCTGACCCACCTGTGTCAAGGTTTCCAAAGGTGGGTGGCCCTACCTGGACTCTGGGCAGACACAGGGGCCCCGGGGTGACCCTGCTGAAAGGCCCTTGTTCCTCTAGCTGCTCCTGGACTGAGGCAGCAGCAATGGGCCGGATGGGGGGACTGAGCCCAAGGAGGCGCCGGCCAGCCCAGGCGTGAGCCCAGCTCACCGTCCTTGACAGGAGACCTGATCGTGTGCGCCAGTCGCGAACCGGCTAAGCAGAAGCGGCAGTGGTGGCCTGGGAGGCGGCAGGGGCACCTGGTGGTGAGCTCAGGGCTGCCAGCGCTCGGCAGGGAACGCGAAAGACCCTCCAGAAACCACAGAATAAAACCTAGTGATGGTGAGCCGGGCGCGGTGGCTCAAGCCTGTAACCCCAGCACTCAGGGAGGCTGGGACAGGAGGATCACGAGTTCAAAGCCAGCCTCAGCAATGGCGAGGTGCTAAGCAACTCAGTGAGACCCTGTCTCTACATAAAACACAAAATAGGGCAGGGATGTGGCTCAGTGGTCGGGTGCCCCTGAGTTCAATCTCCAGTACCAAAAAAAAAAAAAAAACCTAGTGATGGGAAATCTCCTGAAGGCACAGGAAGTGCACGTCCAGATGAGAACAGAAGGAAGCAGCAGCAGAAGTGGCCACGGCCCTCGAGGGGCAGGGCGGCTTTTCCCTGCTCAGAATGCTTTCGCTCTTACCAGGGGTTGACCCCGGGGGCGCTTAACCTCGACCACGTCCCCAGCCCTTTTTATTTTTTATTTTGAAGCAGAGTCTCGCTCAGTGGCTCAGGGCCTAAGTACCCCAGGCTGGCCCCGAACTCGTGATCCTGCTGCCTCGGCAGCCCTGGCTGGATTCCAGGCCTGGCCGCTGTGCCTGCCGGCTTCCTCCTCGCGCCTGTCCCGACTCGCTCATCTTGCTGTGCTTCTTAGATGGAGAGTCTTTAATAAGCCAAGCAAGTCCTCAGGGGCGAGTGACGGATGCCCTGTCGGGGACCCCATAGGCCCCTCCAGCCTTGTGAGGGCACCTCCTGCGCTGGGGGCTGCATTCCAGGGAGGCGCTCGTAATCTGGTGGCAGTGCAGTTATCCCTCGGGCACGATGGGATGTTGTGGATGAGGCTGTGATTAAATTTCCTCCTGTAATGACCCTAAGTAAATCTTTGCAATTTTCATTTTGCTGAGAATAAATACAGATCCCTGCCCTGTTGTTGACTCCCATTTAATCCAAAATCGCTCATTAAATGGAGGCCAGCAGACGTCGATGGGTGAGAACTAGGGCTGAGCCTTGGATGGAGGTCCAGATCAGCATCCAGATGGACAGAAGCAGCTGCCCTGGTGTGCTGGGCACGGATCTGAGAGGGTGACCTGCTTCTCCACACGTTACACGTAGTAGCTGCTACACAAAGGCCAGGGGAGGCGACGCTCTTTCCCCGCCCCTGAGAGAAGCCTGCCTAGAAGCTCCCTGCCTGCAGAGAGGGCCCAGGAGCAGGTGCTTCTGCACAGGGAAGCAGGCTCAGGGGCCAGTAGGGCCCACTGACCCCTCTCTCCTGGAGACCACGGATATACCCAGCCAGGGAGGTGACACCCAAACCAGCAAATAAATCCCAAGTACCACATGGGACATACCTATGCTAAAAATGTATTTGTTGTTACATATCTGAAAGTCAGATTTAACTGGGCTTCCTGCATGACTTGCAACATTTGGCCCCCTCCCCGTTCACGCACACACTCAGCTACTGTTATGCCCAGATCATGGAGTCCCCAAAGACCACCAGGGAGACCGAGGCACGTATGTAAAAGCAAAAACCCTTTATTTGGGCTTAAGCTCGGTCTCTCAGACTTCACCAACGCAGCGGGTCCCTGCAGAGAGCCCCGAACAATGGCTGAGCAGGTTTTTATAGGGGGAGGGGATGGTTGGTGACAGTGAACATGACATATGCATCACATCATTACACAAGCACCAGTTACAATCGTACAGCACCTATGGTGACAATAGTGACCATTCAGAGTTTAAGGGGTGTCTGTAACATTTGGTGGGACCCAATCATGGCTTTTGGGAAATTTTTGAAAATGACCAACTACAAGGTGAGTTTAAGTGACCCATGTGGGGTTCAGGCAGACTCAGACCTCAGGAATGCCAGTTATATGATTTTTAACCTCTTTGATTGTCTGCTCTGAGGGTGGCTTCAGCCTTGAGCAATGTGTGTCTTTTCCCAGAACCAAAACTCAGGCCTACTAGTTTTTCTGGAGGGTTCATTTTAGCTCGGGTCTTTCAGCCACCAGCGTCTCCAAGTCACATTAACCAGGAAAACTCATGTGGTCGAATACCCAGTGGAGACACATCTGATAACCCTTCCTCCAAAAGATGACATGCATGCCTGCCCCTGGGTTTCCCGTGATAGGACTGGCCGTGGAATTTACAGTCCCAGCACAAAATGAAATCCAAAGCCCTCTTCCAAAATCATTAAGGATTTTAGGTGGTGACCACAGAGCATTAAACCAAGCTCAGGTCTGTTACAATCACAGGGCCTGAGACAATGCTCAGATCCCCCACAAAGCCAGCCAGGCCTGGGGTGGGGTGGGGGGAGTAACTGCACCCCAACAGGCTGCACCTCAAGCTGAGCCCAAGAGAGACTCCCCTTGTTCAGATCCTCCTTCATCCCACACAGCTTGGACAAAGAGCCACATCCACACACATCCACTCACACATCAACTCAAGCACACAAGTACACACACACCCACACACAACCACTCCCATGAACAGAAAACCCCACACATACATTCACTCACATACGAGCACACCCCACACACCCATTCACCCATGTATGCACACATACCCACTCACACACCAGCACACCCACAATCATATTAAAAAATGCATGCACACTCACACACTCACTGTTACACAATCACTCATACTTATGCTTCACATGCACACAGGGCACACCCACTCACATATGCACACTCAAACACCAACAACATGTGAGCACGTGTGCACACCCACTAACACATGCACATATGCACACACCCCACTCACACATATGCATATGTACACACACCCACTCAAATGCATGCACACCCATAAACCCACTAACCTGTGTGCACACACATTCTATCACACATGCACACATCCACTATGAGTGTGCACATGTGCATAAAACCACTCATACCCATTCACACATGTACCTTTGTGCACACACCCATTCACAACCACTCTCAGGTGCATACATGCAACACCCCCACTCACAGCGTGTGCATGCACATTCACAGCACCCTCTCATGGACATGTATATGCACACACTGAACACACACTCAAGCACACATGAGTAAACACATACACACCCACTCAAGCAAGTGCACACACATGCACAGCCACACATACATGCTTGCACACACTTCCATTTGGACACTTTTGCTTTGGGAAATGGTGACAGGTTTGTCCAGTGGCCACCACCCTCATCCTGTCCCAGGGAGCAGCATGTCCTCTGTGGAGAGGCAGCCGGGCCATTTCCTCCTTTGGGGAAGGTGTGAGTGCCCTGCCATGGGCTCTGTCCCTCGGCACAGCTAGGTCCCTGTGAAGCCTGGACTGTGCTGTCCACGCGCTGACGGGATGGCAACCACCTTGTGATGCCCCCAAGACAGGTCTGTATGGGTCTAACGTGACTTGCAGGCTGTGTGAGGTCCCTGAGTCCCCCTGGCCAGTGTTCCCTGCACGGTGTCCCAGGAGACCACGAGAGCAGGCGTGCAGCATCCACACAGGCCCTGGCCTCAGGGGGACACCTGACTGCCATTGCCTGAGGTGAGTCAGGTGCTCCTGGCTTGGATGAGGTTACCCGTGGGGACCAATGCACACATGCCCCTTCTCACCCAGATTGGAGGGAACTGCTTGTTCTCACGCCGCCCAGGACCGCACTTCCCTCTCTAAGGCTCCAGCAAGTTGCTCCCTGGCGGCCCTGGACCCGTCTGCCTGTCTTCAGTCTCTGGGCACCTTGGTCCTCATGCACAGGACCAAGTTGTTCCAGAAAAATGTTCATATCCTAATCTGAAGAACCTGTGAATCTGGCCTCCTGGAGACTCAGGTGGCTGGGCTGAGGACCTGGAGTGGTGTTAGTCCTGATCATCCCGATGATCGTCCTGGCCAGAGTGAGAGGGGCGCAGGGACAGACTGACTTGGCAGCCGTGATGTGCACACAGTAGAGTCATGTGGCCAGGAGCTGAGGACTGACAGCCACCTTCAGGAGCAGGAGGAGGTGGGAGGACTTCTGTGCGGCCCCAGGTGGCATACGGAACTGCGCCTCCCTGGTTAGGGATTCTACCCAGAACCTCGAGAAGAAGGAGAAGCCGGCTGTTCTGAGCGCCCAGGCTTAGTGCTGAGGCACAGCAGCCCCAGCCTGCTGAACGTGGCAGGCTGGGTGGAGAGTGAAGAGCTCTCTACACCAGACACCATCTTCGTGGTGATACAAAAGCAAGAGCAGGAGCAGAAGTGGAAGGTGAGAGAGAAAGAAGAAAACACATCGCCAGAGGGGTCCAGGCAGCTTTTCCATCCAGTCCCGTCTGGGCAGTCCAGGCAGAGCATCCTCTCCTCAGGGGGGCTCTTCAAATACAAGTGAGAACAAAGAAATCTCCCTTCTAACAACCCAGTGCCCTCGAGGGCACTCCATGCCCCCAGGATGGGCGGATCCCGCAGATCTTGAGATGGTGAATGGCCCTGAGTTCTGGTGAGCCAAACCCAGGCAGGGTTCCTTAGCGGTTCCAGCAAGGGTGTGGGGAGGTCACGCAGCCCAGGGACAGGGAGGAGTTTAATACTTTCCTTAGCCCTTTACATGCCCATGATGAGAAGCCCCAACCTCAGGGCAGCCACCACGCCCCCTGGAATCCACGGGGGCAGCGAGGTACATGCGACTCTCTTCTATGACTTTGTTCTCCCAAAGGAACCACCACAGTGAGCAAGCCAACTGGGCCCCAAAAGCCAAGCAGCAGGGACATTGGACCTTCAGGGCCCTTCTGCCCCCTGCCCAGGAGCTGCATTGTGGGGTTGTGGGAACCCTGGCCTCGGGCAGTAGAGGTGCATGCTGAATGCTCAGGAAGACCTCAGCATGCCTAGGAAACCTGCCCTCATCCTGGGGCCAATGTGTGGGGCTGACCTTGGATCCCTTGCTGCTGCCAGAGGGACAGAACACAAAGCAGGGTCTGCCTGAACCACAAGCTTGACCACAGAGGACCTGTCCACTGCCTGCTCACATGAGGACTGAGGCCTCACAGGGAAAGTTCCCAGGTGGTTTTTTGGTAAACCTGCCTGTACCCTGATTGTCCCGGAAGATGTGTGCCTGAGTAAAACACCAAGCACTCCCCAGCTCAGGAGACCCAACATGGCGCGCCAAGGCTCCTGAGAGTGGTGGGAATCTCGGAATGCCAGAGGGCCATCCGAGTGGGCTGCACCTCAGTGGCCAGGAAGCCTTGGTGTCTAGGCCAGGAAACAAGTGCAGGCCTGTTCCAACAGAGAACGAGACTCTAAGCTGCAGAGTGACAGGGTTCAGGCCCCTGCGGGGGTAAGAGAGACCCTTTGGCTGGAGAGAGTTGGTTCTGTTTTCGTGCTGGGCGCTTTACCACTGAGCCACATCCCCAGTCTTGTTCAACTTTTATTTTGAGACATGGCCTCACTAAGTTGCCCAGGCTGGCCTGGAAGTTGCCTGGCAACCCTCGTGCCTCGGTTTCCCCAGTTGCTGGGATCACAGGTGTGGCCACCACACCTTCTCGAGAGAAGGATTGCCCCCCAAACGAACAGGTACCTATTCCAAAACCATCACACCGGGGTAGCTCATTGACAAGGACTTAAAGAAAATACCCAGAGATCCCCACCACACATAAAATAGTTACGGGTCTGGGCTCGACCTTTAGACTTGGCCTCTGCAGTTGTGTGTGGATGTCCCCAGAGGTAGCCAGAGTCTCCTCATCCACCCTTTTCAAGCCCATCCCTGTCTTCTCTCCGGTTCTTTGCTGAGTGACCTCAGACCGTGACTGTTGTCCTTGGACACATCTGCCCCTCCAGGCCCCTCAGGAGCTGGCTGATCCACCTGTCCAGGATCCCTGTCCACCCTGCATCCTGTGAGCTGGGGCATGGCTAGTGTGAGAGGCATTTGCCAGTCCCCCAGGAATGAGCTTTCCAATTCTTGGTAAGACTTCTCTGTGTCCCTACCTATCTGCACTGAGTCTCCTGTCCCCAAACACTTGGGAGGGGAGATACAGCTAGGCTGGCTTCACCCACCCACTGAGACTGTCTGTTATGAGCAGTAATAAACGCCCATGTTAATTAACTTACTGGCTCAACCAGGTGACCACCACATCACAGGGGTGGCATTCGGGTCCCATATAAAAATCGTCATATTAAGTTTCTTCTGTGTGATTCACTTTAAGCTTCTATTGTTTCAAAACAAAGCAGAGGTTCTGCTAGAACATTCTGAAGGGATGCTGGTGGTTTGCACCCCTCCCTCCATGTGGAGGACAGAAGACCTCAGATCCTGGGATCCCAAAATGCCCCCAGAGAGAATCTTTCCTTCCCACCCCCTGGCCTAGCCCTGAGTGGAAAATTGAGGCAGCCATACCCAGGGCCTGGACCAAGGCCTAAGAGACCTAGACAAGCTGCTGAGCACCTGAGCCTCAGTGTCCTGGTCTGTAAAATGGGTTTTAAGACCTTGATCCTCGGCTGGGGCCGGAGCACACTGCCACCTGGGCCTGCAAACCCCCAGGAAAGGGGAGGCCTTCCTTGCAACATCAGAATGCTTGACAGGATCAGGCTCACAGAAACTGATTCACACGCTGCTCGAAAAGGTCATCCCAACGTGGGCACGAACACACCTTCTCCCGTGGAAACGTTTCCCAGCTGAGAACAACCACGCAGCAGGGCACCCTCAGCCAGGCTGGTGGATGTCCGCCATGCTTGGTCATCTGCACCCCTGCCCCATACCTTCCACGCCCCTGCCCACTCCATCCATGCCCACCTGCCACCCGCCCACCTGCACCAGTCTGCACCCCAGTCTTCCCCAACATGGGCAGCATCAGCAGAGCTGCGTTCCCGAGCTCCTGCCCTTGGCCTGCCTAGCTGCCCAGTTTGCTTCTGCTGGTCAGGTCCCGGTCAGGACAGGCATCTGCCTGCCTGACAAGGCCCAGTGGAAAGCGGGACGCACATTGGACAGCCCCTCCCAGGCCCAGTGGAAAGCGGGACCCACGTCGGACAGCCCCTCCCAGGCCGCCAGTTCCTGTGGATGACCCAAGGTGCCTCCAGGAAGGGGGCTCCAGGTGAGTGGGTGTCCCTGCCTGGGCCAGAGCCAGGGAGGGGCTTGACAAGGCTGGGCCAAGCGGTGCCATGACGGACAATGTGTTCAACACGCAGTGGTTCTGAGAGCCCGGGGGCTGGCCTGGTGCCGCCTCCCTGAGCCCCTCCCCTGGGCACCTTGTCTGAGCAGGGCTGCCTTTGTGTCCAGGTCTGGAGGTCCCAGGGTCACCTCGTGAAGTCAAGAAGCAGGATAAACATGGCAGAGGGGCCACCGTCTTAGGGCTCAGGGACCCCTGTGGGCCCGTGTGACCACCCCCAGGATTCACTCTGGACTCAGACCCCGGGGCTCAGTGTTGCGACAAGGCAGACACATGCACGCCGTCCTCTCCCAGGGCAGGGCCGCAGCCAGGCCCTTCCAGAGCTGAGCCCCTCCCCGGCCAGGCTGGGTGTGTCTGTGGAAGGCTGGGGATACCGTGCTAGCCTTGATGTCTGTGTCTGGGTCAAGGGAGATAAGGCAGGGTGCCACGGGAGGGACACAGTGGCCCTTGGTTACTACCCTATCACTGTGGTCCCCATGCACAACTCCATGGTGCAAATAACAGGCAGATGGGTCAGATGCCTCGGAGAATGCACTCTTATGTGGGCGACACCCTGTCCCGGGTCCACGCCAGTCCTCCGGGGCCTCTGTGTGAGTGACACCGGCTCTGGATGTGACTCCTCTTTGCTAGATGTGCAGGGGTGAGGAGCCCAGAACTGCTTCCGCGGCCCTTAGCCTCCCTCCAGGCTCCCTCTTTCCCTTCTCCCTCACATTCTGGGGAGACATCTGACTTCACAGGGGCCAACCCTCTGCCCAGGAGAGAAGTGTGACCTCGGTAGGCTCCATCCCGGCTGCCGAGGCTCCTGCGGACTCAGGAGGCGGTTTGCCAGGAAGCAGGTCACCTCTGAGGAGCAAGGCTGGATCCAGTGCCACAGAGAGGCGCCTGCTGAGGTCCTCTCCATAGACGCAGCCCAGCCAGCAGCCTGGCTCATGCATATTGATGGGGCCTCCCTTGTGCTGAGCCAGCTCCTGGCCACACGGTCCCACTCAGGCCTGCTGCAGAGCAACGGCCGCTCCAGGCTCCATCCAGCTTTGTTGAACGTCAGGTCGCATGGCGGCGACAGATGGACGCTAGCTTCAAACCTCTGTGTGCTGAGCCCGCACAAAAGAGCCTGGGATGTTTTTAACATGGCACACTCGCCTCGGGCAGGTTTCCAATCCCATCTACCAGCGGCTCAGGCTTTTTATCAGTCAAATGCCTTAAGCACTTTGTCAACTTGGACATCTGGCCACACGTTTAAAAAATTTTCCTTTGCTAAAATATTTAGCAGTGTGACAGAGGCTTAGCCGGAGACGGGCGTCAGGCAGGGCTGCACCCAGCCACTGCAGCAAGGAACCACCGGCACTGTGCTCGCAACCAGGGCCCTGGACGCGGAAGGAGCGTGGCCATGGCAAGAGCCAGACACTGTCCAGGCAGGAGCCGCTCTTCTCTGCCCACGTCAGGATGTGCTGCTTCCAGGGGCAGGATAGACATGCCACTGGAGCCTCCTCTGTGCTGCTAGCCGCTGAAGGCCCCCAGACACCTGGCGGACCCAACACAGCTGCAGCGGAGCAGGGACTCGCACACTGTGCCACAGCCCTCGGCAGGGTCACCTGAGCACCGCCCCACGCTGCAGCGTCTGAGAGGCGGGGTCGGCCCAGGTGCACAACTAGGGGGTGGACAAACGCAGCGAGGTCCAGTCCTGAGAAGGAGCCGCAGGGATACGCCCAGCCCCCACAATGGACCTGGAAACACTGTGGGGTGAGAACCCGGCGTGTCTAGCCAGCCAGCCAGGGGTAGAGGCGAGGGACCGCACGCGGCCGGGAGGGGGCCTGGGCCACAGCAGCTGGCCCGGGGTGCCTGGGGTGGGTGAGAGAGTGCGGGTGGATGGTGCTACGGGCGCCCAGGTGACTGGTGCCACCCCCGCACGCCCTCGACCTGGTCCCCAAGTGCAGTTCATGCCTGTGCATCTCACCAGCTTTGAAAACTTGAGTCCTGAGGAAAGAATGTGGCTGTTGGTGTGGCAGCCCCAGCCATGGAGGGCAAAGGCCCCTGTGTCCATGGAGGGCCTGGCCCCGGGCAGGCGCCTGGCCACACCTGGTGGAATCCAGGGAATGGCAGCCCAGCAGGAAGCAGAGGGCAGCCTGAGGAGGAGGGCTCCCTGGAGGAGGGGACTTGAGGGGTGTCCAGAAGGGGAACAGCATTGCAGCTGGGCAGAGGCAGCAGCTCAGGGGAAGAGAGGACAATGTCAGGTGAGCCACAGAGTTTGGGGACAATATAGTGCCAGGTGCTCTGGATGGAGCAGAGGTCAGAGGCCAAAGTCCTGCAGTGGGGGCAGGGAGTGGGGTCTGGTCTTTGCCCTGGGCTCGGAGGTTGCTGCTGTGGCCAGGACGGGTGCTGGGCCAGCTCGCAGCTAACTGAACCATCAGTGAGCACGTCCACCACCAGCTCTGCTAAAGTCCTCCCATGAAGCTCAGGGGTGACCCACAGCAACTCCCCCGCTGGACCCTGCACCCCGCCTACCTGTCCAGCCCCTACCTGTGTCCCCAGTGGGGAGGTTGATGCTCAGAGGAAGGGGGCCTGTCCCTGGCCGAGTTAGTAGCTTCCACAGACAAGGCCTTAGACCTGGGTCTGAGCCTGGACCCCAGCTGGGCTACAGGACCAAGGGTGGCCCTGCAGCTCCAGTGAGGACAGCGAGGCGGGAAGACCGGACCAGGCGTGTGCCAGCCCTGCGGTGCCTGAGGAGGCCCGGGGCCTGCGGCTCCAGGCAGACTGCTGCCTGCTCCGTGAGGGCAGGGAGGGACGTCCCACACTTGCTCTGTGGTCACTTCAGAGGTCACTGCCTCATTTTGCAGCCTCCCTACCCCCTAAGAGCAGCACAGGGCACCGAGGTCTGACCAGGTCCCCGCTGCCCCCCCGAGTGGGGCTCGGCCACCATCCTCGCGCCCTCGCTGGAAGCCGGGCCCAGCCACACACGGCTTCATCTCTGCCCGTTAGCACATCTGAGCTAGAGAGCCGGGGGGACAAGAGTGACAGCCAGAGAATGGCTGGTGGGGGGCCGTAGGCTGGACGGGGCAGGCAGAGAGGACTTCATGGTGTCATCCAGGCCCAGTTCCCTGCCCTAGACCACTGGGGCACATGTTTGGGATGCGCCCAGGCCAGGCCAGCACTGCGGCAAGGATGGCCTGTGGAGGCGCGGCCACACCTGGAGGGCAGATCCTGACCAAGGGAAAGCCATGGCTGCTGCAAGGTCCCTCCTGGGGAGAAGTAGAGAGGTGGGCAGGAGGGTAAGGGTACATTTAGGGAAAACTGGGCTGGACTGCTGGTCCCATCCTGGAGCCTGGGCTGACTCAGAGCATCATGCCTACTGGGCAGGGGCCCAAAACCAACTTCCTGGCCCTCGGCCTCCTGGCTTTCCTGGGCCTGCCCTGCTCTTACCGTCCCTTTCTTCAACTGCCCAGGCCCTCTACTGTCCCCAGCCTGCCAGTGCCTGCTAACAGCTTCAGCAGGATCTCAGTCCCAACTCCACCCAGGCCGTCACCCAGCCTGCCAGCCCCCAGCCCTGCACACCTGCCTATACCCTCTGTCCACAGGTTCCAGGAGTAGAGGAGGGCAGCCCCAAATGACACCAAGGTAGGTTGGCCACTGCATCCCCTGAGTCTATCCTCAGCCCTCACATCACGACCTTCTGGAGAACCTACGACAGTCAAGAGATTCCAGAGGTTTCCCTGCAGCCAGCTCGCTCCACAGTCTCTCTTGAAACTTCCTGTGCTAGGTGCAGAGAGGCAGCAGCTACAGCTCCTGCAGCCCCCAGGCCTTTGCACATACGATACAAAGCCTAGTGCCCTGCACTGCTCCTTGGCCTCACCTCCCTGGGGAAGCCAACACAACCTCCCTTAGTCCAGGCTGGCCACCATCCTCCCCTGGTACGGCTGATTCCTGCGGTTCGTGGGCTGGGCCAGAGGGGACCTGGTTGGTACCCAAACGCTGGCCCCTCAGACAGGGCCTGAAGCAGAGGAGAGCCTCCCCGTCAGCGACTGAACTGCACAGGGGACAACAGCTGGCCATGGCTCGCCCCAGGTGGTGGGAGGCAGACAAGGCCAAGCCAGTTGGGCCTGGCCCCCAGGGAGGGCGAGCCGAGGGCCCCTCCTGACACTGGCCCACTCGCCAGCAAAGGCGCAGGGACATGAAATGCTCCCGCCGCCAGCCTGCCAATTAGCCCTGCCACAAGGGCCACGCTCAGGTGGCTGCTGTGGTTCCAACGGCGTCCCCGTCCCAGTGAGTACCAGCCTGGCATCCTGCCTCGGTGGCCCTTTGTGTGCTACCACCCACGCCTGGCCCCTGGGACCCCGTGGGCCTGCCCCGCGGCCCCTCCCCAGCGGCGCCCGGACCCGCCTCGGGTCTGGACTCCGTTGTGCTCGCACCTCAGATGTTCAGCAGCATGAATATTCTTATTTTTTATTTAAAACTAATTTGAAGTTCTCGCTCTCCAAGGGGCTTCTAATCACCAAAAAGTGCCTGCGGCAAGAGCTGATTGACAGGCAGCGTGGCCACTTCTGAGGAGCAAATTGGCTGTTGGCAGTGCCACCTACAAAGGGAGCGGCCAAGTGCCTGTTATTTATGAGCGATTAGGAAAGCGCTTTCAGCAGTAGCTTCCCAC
The DNA here is from genome assembly GCA_004024805.1 of Geosciurus inauris. Classification (NCBI taxonomy): domain Eukaryota; kingdom Metazoa; phylum Chordata; class Mammalia; order Rodentia; family Sciuridae; genus Geosciurus; species Geosciurus inauris. The sequence continues at coordinate 39,410 of PVHX01006969.1, forward strand.
ATGGGCAAACACCTGTCAGACACCAGCCAGCCGGGAAGCCAGTGGTTACTTTGTTTAGAAAGTCATTAAAATTGAATGTCAGCTAAAACTTAGGAAAACATTTATTCTTCAAACCCTTTGAATCTTGCCCCCGAGCAAACAGACACCCAACTCTCTCTGCACCAGAGGAAGACGCAGTTTGCAAACAGCGAGGCAAGGCCGCAAGAGCAAGCGCCTCCCGGGCGGGATGCAGGACCGTGGGCAGCTGTCCTTGCCCTGCAGGGCAGCATCGCAGGGACCTGCCAGCCCTGGGACTGCAGACGTGCTCAGGACCTTTCTCTACCCTTCATTTTTCTGCAAGTAAACTGAGTTCTACAGCCTGCTCTGGAGAGTGGCCCATCCTGCAGGCTGGGCAGGGGCTGGGCTGGCCGCCCTACCCTATCTGTGCTCAGAGCCTCCCATAACATCCTGGACTCACTGACTTGGGCAGCCCAGCGTTTGGCCCACCAGGAGGCAGTAGCAGCCCCAGTCTCTGCAAGAGCTGCCCAGATGCTACCAATCAGGGCCAGTTCTGGAGATGGCTCCTTACAGACAGCATGTGCCCAGGATGGGGTCAGGGCAGTGGGCAGGGGGTGCTAATTAAGGAGCCAGAGAAAAGCCAGGCCAGTTCAGAGGGCGTCTCCTCACCAGATGTGTCCATCTGTCTCCCAAGTCCCCGCCTGTCCCAACAACAGGTGGGCCAGGAAGGACACTAGCCTGAGGCCACTCACCACCCACGATTCACTCAATATGCACCAAATATCGAGGTGGGAGGGGCAGGAGGCTCCCACAGCCCGCCCTCACTCATTCCCACTGGGGAGGGAGGATTGAGTTGGACCCCCAAGAGGAGGGCAGCACAGGCCCTAGGCCTGCCATCATCTGCCACCAAGAGGCTCTGACCAGCGGTGCTGACCCTGGGAGGGTCACTCTTGGCCCAGGTGTTTGGACATTTTTCTCAACCACCCGTCACTACTGGCTGGGTGCAAGGGTCACATCCACTGTCCATTACAGGTTGCTGGAAGAATGAACTCTGCCTGACCAGGATGCTGCTCATGCAGAAGTGGAGGCCCCCAGGGCAGAGGGTACATGGAGCAAATGTTCACATGGGCCAAGTAGCCAAGCCTCGCGGGGTCCTGGTGAAAGTCACTTCAGTCAAGTCACGCTGGGCACAGCGTGCCAGGGCTGCAGCGTGCATGACCTGGCTCCTCTCCCAGCCGCGCTCCAGGCGCGTCTTGGTTGCCCCACGCAGTCTTCCATTTGTAGCCGTGTGACCCCCAGTGTAGTGGACTGGCTGTTGGCACTGCCCCCTGCTGCAGAGAGGGCTGGGCTGCTCCCACTCTGGTGGCGTGAGCCGTGTGCCGTGAGGCTCCTGTCTGTCCTGCTCAAACCTGCTGGCATTTCTCTCGGAAAGACACCCAGGCGTGGACTTGCTGGTCACATGGCAATTTGTACCCACCTCTGGGGATGCCAAACAGTTCTCCAGGATCAGGACAAGAATGTTGCACTCCCGGCATCCACGCACAGGGGTGGCGTTTATCCACTCCTGGCCCACTCCAGCCATTTGGATTTTGAGTTCTGGGCATGCGGTGGAGTGAACTGGCCTCGCTGCAAGGTCCTGCTTGGCACTTCCCTGAGGGCTAATGCTGATGAGCACCCTGTCTTTGTGGGCCTGCATGTGGCTGGCAGGACTGGCCGGCACTGCCAGGTTACCTGGCGCTGCTCATCTGGGGTTTGAGCCATGAGCACGTGCTGTGGTTCACCTGCCTGTGATGAGGCATTTCTTTCCTTTCTAATACATGGAGAGTCCCTGACTACAAGACGTGGGGCTCCCCGGAGCTCTGAGGGCTGCAGGGAGCATATCTCATTTGGGCTAGGGGCCTGGTTAGGCCAGGACTCTTCAAACTGCCCTGAGGTGGAGATTGGCAGACGGTGGTCCCCGGGAGTTCTGGAGCCGGGAGAGCTCTCAGGTTGTCCCAACTGGGGTCGAAGCACAGGCCTTCACCCTCCATCTGATAAGTCCCGGCTCTTGCACAGGCCTCTTTCCTACAAAAGTGGCCTCCGCTGTGAGCCAGGGGCCAAGGCAGCCTGAAAGCCGCCTGGCAGTCTCCAGAGAGCCCCAGGACGGTCTCCAGTGGAGTCCTACTGTGTGGGTAGAACCATGTCCCCAGCACACGTGTTGACATCCTGCCCAGGACCTCGGAGTCTGACCCTTACTGGAGATGGGGGTCTTTCCGGAGGTTACTGAGTCTCACAATGAGGCCACTGGCGTGGCTAACTCCAGTACGACTGGTGTCTGCGTGAGAAGAGAAGGCCAGGACAGACAGCCAGAGCACACCCACGAGAGGGTACAAGAAGGGGACGGTCTGCAAGCCAAAGAGAAAGGCCTTGGGAGAGCCCACCTGCCCACACCTGGACCTCACGCTGCAGCCTGCAGGACTGGGAGGGGGTTTCTTGTTTATGCCGCAGGCCCGGTGGCCTCCGTTCCAGTAGCTCCTGGAGACCCATCCTGCCCTGGTTCTGGGTATGTGCACGTGGAAGTTCCCAATACTATTCAGAGAACACACACAGAGGCAGCTCCAAAAGTCAGCAATGTGAGGAGAGAGCACCCCCAAAATCCCAAATGCCCCTGTTGGTTGTAGCTGGTGCTGGGCACAGGGCCAGTCCACATGGACTCAAAAGTCTCTGCAGTTAGAACAGTGAGGTCCATGTGGCACCTGTGCTGGGGAGGCACCCAGGCCTCCTCTTTGTGGAAGAGCAAAGGAAAATACTAAGGTGCATCTGTCTCCACCTGGCTGAGGTTCTCCAAGCCTGAGGAAGGAGGGAACATGGGAATTGCTTGCAGGTCCTGAGGATGGTAATTAATGTTAAATGCAGTAAGTGATTTAATTGGACAGGCAGTATTTTATGTCCGTGTCTCTGGAGTGCTTAGTGGCTTCTCGGTCAGTACGCCCTTGTCAGGGACGCTGCCGCTGAAGGCGCTTTTCCTAAGGCACACTGAGGTCTGGCGGCCCCTCTTCACACAGGCACACTGTTACGGAAGGGTGACAGGAGCATTGAAAAATTCTCTGCAGGCAACAACTGGAAGGAAAGCTCAGATAGCCATGGGGCGTTGGGGGCTCTGGAGGGTGGCCACGGCCAGGGCTGGGGGCTTGGGCTGGCACTACCCCCTGTCCCCAGCTCAGACACTGTCCCCGTGCCCTGCCGGGGTCAGCACACCCTTTCCTTTTCGCATCCCATGATCTCAAGCTCAAGTTGCCTGACCCCTTGCCCAGCACCCAGATGGCAGCCCCAGCCCCTCCTGTGGGGCTCTTCCCGCCTCTAGCCCCATGGCTATTGTGGCTGTGTAAGAATTTGCCCCCAGACCTGCTTTATTTTCTGCTGATCATTGAGTTGTCTCTGAGGGTTTCTGTGGGTCGAGAATCTGGAGGTGTTCACAGGACTGCCCTGTCTTAGAGCCAGCTGGCCTGGGATGGGAGCAGCAGAGGCGGGGCCAACTTCTCCAGGTGCTCCTGAATGGCTTAACAGGGCTTCCTCACAGCATGGCACTGGGTCCTGAGGCCGAGTGTCCTGGCACCAGGAAGAATCTGCAGACACCACAGTCTAGCTCAGAAGCCACCAGACTCAATGGGAGGGACAGAACCCCCTCTTGGGGCAAAGGATGGATGAGGGGCCAGGTTTTAAAACAGCCTGAACATCCTATGCAAATAACCCTCTCCTCCCCTCTGCCCACTTTGCCTGAGGCCCATTAGGGCTAGGACAGTGTTAGACAAGTGTCCCCACTTGGTCCTGAAGCTGCCCCAGGTAGAGATATGGGGGGGCCGGGATGAAGGCTCCTGTGATCCAGGAGTCTCCTGATTCCTTTAGCTGACACGCAGGACACAAAGGAGCAAGGGTATAAACCCCATCCAATGGGGAACCGCCACCATTCATGGGGTGCTGGGATGGGCACGTGCGCAGAGCTGCCCCTAAAACCTTCGCAGACTCAGCCTGCATCCACTGAGTCCGGAGGACAGGTGTGTGTGCATGTGCACAGGTAACATGAGCACACATGGCCACGTGTCTGCATGTGTGCACACGTGTGTGCGTGTGCATGCAGTGTGGGTGTGCTGAGCATGCAGTGTGCCATGTGTGCCAGGTGTGAATGTGCTCTGCGGCACACACAGAGGAGACAGGCACGGACAGCTGTTTGCTTGTCTGTCCAGCAGGAAGCCAGGTGTGGGGAGACCCTGGAGGGTGGGCTCAGGGCTGACCATGGGCTGGGGGATGGGAACGGGGAGGCTGGGCATGAAGCCCCTCCTGACTGCTGTGACGGCTTTCCCCGAGAAGTGGCAGCACAGCCCGCTCCAGGCTGCTGGAGGGGAGCGGGAGGAGGAAGAGCTGGACTCAGCCCGAGCCTGTAGATGGCCTGGCTCACGGGAGCACACGGTGGGGCCCAGGGAAGGGCCAGCCTGCAGGTCTCCATCCTCCTCCACGGCCCAGCTCCCAGGCCCCCTGCAGATCTCTGGGACCCCTGGGGGCTGGGTGGGTGTTGAGGTTCCACACTCTCAGCCTCCGTCTGTGGCTCTTAGGCTGGGTGGCTCCTGCACTGGCCTGTGACCCTCGTGGCTGCCTGCCTCCTCGCTAGCTTCTCTGAACGTGGGGAGCATCTTTTGTATTCCAAAGGCCAAGGGCCAAACTTGCCTTTGATTAAAATGCTCGTCCTTTAATTAAAGACCGCGCAACACATGAAGGGCGTCCCCTGACATGCGTGTGGGACAATCATTACCCTGCTGCTAATTACTAATTAATGAAGCTATTTCAATTAACAGCTTCCCCACCGCAGCTCCCCCTTGGACAGGCCCCATGCTGGGCGCGTCCTGCCTCACAGAGAGCTGGCCCTGCGCCAGCATCCAAGGCTGGATATTCACGCCTCAGCTTCAGCGCTTTCAATTAAACGTAATAAAGCAAACACCCATCAAAGTGCGTCCCACTCACAGGCCCTCTGTTCTCCCTCCCCTGCCTGGCAGGAACCAGGGAAGGGGGAAGGGACCACCAACTGGTCACTGTGCATGGCACACAGTGGACAGAGGGTGGCTGGTGGCTTGGAGGCCCCACCGAGGACATTGTCCCAGGTCAGGGCAGCCCCACCCAAGGGCAAATGTCCTGGAGTCCCCAAGGGAGCAAGTGGGGACATAAGGGCACTACTGTCGTACAGATAAAAGACAATGGCCCAGAAATGGGGGGACCAGCCCAAGAGGTGGAGGGGACATTAACATACTAATTAGGAATATAAAGTGGCTATTAAAGACCCTGTTTTGAAGAAATGACAGAAAAGTGTCACTTATTGTGAGTAGGAGGGAACAACCCTGTACCTGAACTGGAGATTCAGGACGGGGCTGCCCAGTGCCTAGGGACAGGGAGGGTGGGTGGCCTGGGCCAGGCCCAGCCTTGGTTCTGGAGCAATAGGTAAGAGACGGGAGGTAGGGAAACTCCCACAGGGGCTCAGGGAAGACACCGGGATGTCCAGGACAAGCCTCAGGGCCACCACAGGACCAAGGGCCACATGGGATTGTCCTCCCTGAAACAGTGCCCCTGGTGTTACCACAGTGTGCAAAGGCACGTACCACAGACCACGTGCAGAGGGCAGGCGCTCAGCCCAGCTGCCCCACTAGAGGCACCTGCCTCCTGAGTTCTGGATTCCACAGAAGCCATGCTCAGGACAGCCTCCCTCTCCTGGCCCCAGTGCCTTGGGGATCAGAGCCACATCGTAGAGGAAGGCCTGTCCCCAGGGCACAGCTGGGCGGCCACACATCTCAATGCTGCAATCTCGATGGTCCACCTGTGCCAGGTGAGGGGACAGCCCTCTATCAACCACTGACCCCCAAGGTCCCACGGTCACTCTCACCCTGTGGCTTTGATGGGAATGACCAGGGGATGGACACCGTAGGGCAGGGCACGTGCCCACGTGGAGGGGGGAGATGCGCTGGAGCTGGGCACTGAGATGACATCATGCTGCCAGGTTGGGGGGACTCCGCACCCCACATGCACATCACCAGCCCTGTGAGAGTGTCCAGGGCCGGGCCAGCCCCCTCCAGGGTCCGACTCCTTGGTCCCACTGTGAAGCGGATGTGACCCTCCCCTGCCATCACGCACAGCTCCCTCTGTGCATCTGCTGGGGAGGCCAGGTGCGGCCACCTCACGCAGCCCAGAGGACGGCACAGGCTTGTCCAACAGCACCCTCTGTCTCCCAGAAGGGGAACGGCAACAGCCGTGTCAGGTCTGGGCCACGTGGGCACAGCCCACACAGGGGCGTGCTCACCCACGCACTCAGGCCCACACTCGCTCACATAATCCCTGCTTCCAGGGAGTGGAGTCTAAGAGTGGTGCCCTGGGGGCTCCTGGCCTGGCAGGTCCCATCAGGCCCCAACCAGAGCCCCTGGATTGGCCAGTCACCCTGGCGGCCCCAGAAGCCTCCGTCCTAGAGAACGGAGCTTTGGATGACCAGCATCAGGCTGGGGCGGAGGATCAGCCTCCACTATCCCTCGCTGACGGCAGGGCCATCTCCTAGCAAGGCCTGGGCTGCTTCCATAGTGCGGGCTGGGGAAGGCCTCCTGGCCTGGACCTCCTGTGTTGGCCCCATTCAGAACACTGCCTGGGAGTCCTCACTCCCTCCCGCCCACGGCCCCTGTTGCCGGGTCCCCTCCTCGAATGCACCCTCCAAGCTCCCTCAGGGCTGGGACCCTCCTCCCAGAGCCCTCCACCCACATCCTTCTCATCTGCTCCTTCTCATCCAGAGAGGCCACTCTGCCCGCCCAGTCCCAGGCTCCTCTGTCCAGCCCTGCTAGTGGTGGCCATGGGACCTCCAAGCCCCAGCAGTTGCTTTCAGGGTCTGGGACTGACCTGGCAGGGGCAGGGTCAGGACCTATTGCTGACTCCACCAGGACACCGGCTCCCTGCCTTGGGGCTCCCCACCACCACAGAGCTGGTTTCACCCAGGGCTCACAGTGGGTGGAGGGGCCTTCCCAAACTGCTGGGACTGCCTTCCAGGGTGGCCTGTCTGTAGCAGACAGTGGATCTGTCTGCAGAGCTGAAGCTGCGCCGCCCCAGGCCACCTGTGCCCTTCCTCCCAGCAGACATCTTCCCAGGGTCCCACATCACCTTGGAAAGGCAAGACCCAGGCCTAGGGTGATGGTCCAGGCAAAGCAGTATGGAGGGAGCTGCACATCAGCCTGTGTCCCCAAGTCCCAGGCAGCAGCCTCCTCCCGGCCTCCACAGAGGTCGAGGCCCCTCAGCTCTGTTAGACCCAGAAGATTTATCTGGGGTCTGAGGCCCTGAGGACTGCCAGCAGGGCCCACCCACACAGGGTAGCCTGCCCGTGCTTCTGCAGTTCAAGGCATTGAGACTCTGGGGACTCAGAGCCCCACGAGGACTCTCTCCCTCCCACTGATTCTGCAGCTGGCTGCGGACACAAAATGGGGTACTAACTGCCCAGCCACACCCACTGCACAGCATCTACCCAGGTAAGAAGCAGAAGCAGCCCAGACATCCATCCGTGGGGAGGAGTGGAGACACAAAGCGGTCCATCCAGATCCCAACCACTGCTGTACATGGTGAACCTCGAAGACCTTGTGCCAAGAGGAGCGAGCCAGTCACAGAAGGACCGGTCGGTCCTGAGTGGCACTGAGGACAAGAGGCCTTGGAGCTGCACCCCAGGGGAGCATCTCGCCCCAGTGAGGCCCCTGAGGGTGTGTCTCCTGAGGCCTGACCCTCCCCAGGACTTAGCCTGGCAGGTGGTCAGAGACCCACTGAACAGACTGGCAGGAACGGCCACCAACCAGATGGACGTGGCATGGGGTGCCAGTCCCGCAGCCGGGTTGAGGTTCAGCAGGGATGGAGCTTGTCTTGTGAAAAGACAAGGTTCTTTGGGTGGCATGACGGGGACGTGGCAATGTGAATATCCGTGACACCACTAAACCGTGGCTGGGAAGGCTGAGACGGGAAGCTGGACACTGTGGGCGTGGCCTGGAGAGGGGAGGGAAGGACTGGCTCCATGGAGTTTCTTGGCTTGGCTCCTAGCCTCAGGACCCGAGCCGTGGAGACTTCTAGAAGCCCTGCCTGAGGTTCATGGGAACCTCCAGCAGACCCTGCTCTCACTGCACCTGTGGAAGTAACTGGGCCCACTTTAAGGAGGCCACACTCATTTCGCAATCAGGAATCTTCCTCTGAGATTCTTCTGGATCAAGACTGGGAGGCCGTGGGGGAATGTGTGCCACGTTATGTGTCCTTTCTAGCGCACCTCCGGCTCCTGGGCACCCTGACTCTAGAAAGCTGTATACACCACCTGCAGCAGGCCACCAAGTTCTGCAGAGGAGAACCAGCTGAAACCAAGTGCCAAGATCTGGTGCTCACCAGTAAGCCATCGGCTCTGGAGCCTCTGCCCTGACCTGGACCGGACACCTTACTGGTCTCCTCATGAATGGATCATACAACACCTTATCAAGTGTTTATTAGTAAAAAAAAGAGGTTGAATCAAACAGCAATCCTCTTTTTAAATAGTTTAACAGTGATCATTTAAATAAGGCTGGATGTGGTTTCGCACATTTCTATAGCTTCTTTTCTCTCCACCACATCTCTCAGAATCCACTCCTAATTCATGAAAACACCAGCTCCTCATACAGACAAGGAGGTAAGAAAGACAAGGCAGGGTGTCCCCCCAGGGCCTGAAGGGCACACAGGAGCCTACACAGGACACTTTAGTCCTACCGAAATCCACAGGATCAGGGAACAGGGGCCCTGGGGGCTCTCATAGCCCACTGCCCACCCAACCAACTGGGATGGCAGGCTGGCTGCTGGGAGAAGCAGAAACATAGGGAGCTCTGCAGACCTGGCTGGTGGTCCTGACCAGAGGGGAGGAGGCAGGAGGGTGCTCTGGCACAGAGCCGGTCCTCCTGAACATCCTGCGGTCTGCAGCTCCACCAGAGGGCAGCTATCAGAGATATGAGGCCAAGTGGGCTGGGTCAGGGTGCCTGTGGCCCAGCACCAGGGTACCTGCCGGAAGAGCTGTGTCCCCCAGACAAGCCAACTGCAGGCGGTGATCACACTAACCCTGAGAGGAGGGCAGGGTCATGCCCACTGGCAGGCAGGGAAACTGAGGCTCAGAGAGGTGAGCCCCGTTCTGACCAGGCCCATGTGCCCATGGCCTCCTCGGCTGTGTGCTTCCTCCCGAGTGCTCTGCTGTGGTCTTCCTCCTCTGCTCACACCACTGAGGTCGAGGTCCACTGAGTCTTAGATAGAGCCCTTGTGCCTGAAAACTGCTGGCACCAGGATCCAGGTGGACTGGAGAGTCAGGAAGCTAGAGGTCCTCATGGGCGGGGCTCAGGTCCACCCTCTGGGCCTGTCCAAACACCAGGAAGGTGCCTAGTCCCAAGTTGCTGATGATGGCTACCAGGTTGAACACGCAAGTCCAGGAGCCTGTGGCCTCGATCAGATAGCCACCCAGACACACGCCCACCACACCTAGACCCAAGAGAGGCACAGACAGGCTGAGCACCAGGCCAGAGCAGGAAAGGAGTGGTTGGGCAGGGCCTGGCACACAGCCACCAGGCTCCCAGGGTGGGTCTGGGGACACAGCCTTCCAGGAGGCCAGGCTAAGAATCTGAGGTCTTGGAGACCAGACAACCAACAGTCATCCCAGATGGGTCCCCTACCCCTGCCCCTCCAGGGGATAGAGCAAAGGGCAAGTGGTGAGAGGGGCTGAGGTGGAGAGCGAGCCCAGCACTTGGCAGAGGGACCAGGTGGTGTTGAGGCCCAAACCTGCCAGGCTTAAGGCATACCCGGGCGCAGGCGGGGAGGGCGGTGGCCTGTGAGCTGCCCACCATCAGCAGAGCTAAGTGGACACTTCAAAAGCAGCTCTGTGCTTTCCCTGGGCCAGTCTGAGGCTCCTGCCCTCCCCTGATGTGGGACCCCACACAGGACGCTGCGCTCCACCCTGCAGGACTGGAGAGCCAGGTGGGGATGTGGGACGCCAGCCAGCTGCTAGGCTTGCTTCCTAGTGGCTTGAGCCCAGATGTCAGGAGAACCCCTGGGCACAGAGGCCCACCCCTCACCTGCCAAGGCCCCTGCAGTGTTGGCCACACCTGGGAAGAGGCCAGAGAGAAAAGACGTCAGAGAATGCCCCCTGTGGCTTCCCTGCCCCACCCACCTGGGAGTGGCTCTCTGGCCAGGGGACAGGTGGGACGAAGCTAGGCTGAGCAATGTCCTCACCAAACAGAAATCCGGCGCAGGATGGGGCCAGGTCCTGGATGTTAACAGAAATGCCACTGGGGGAAGCAGAAGAGAAAGCAGGTGAGCGGCCTCCCCTCTAGGGCATGGAGGCCTCACACCTTCGTGGTGCACTCGATCTGGAAGCCATCCCTGAGACTGGCTGCATAAAGGCACCCCCATCTGCTGTCTGCTGATCTGAATGACACTGATTGTGGGTGCCTAGAGGAACTCCCAGTGAGGTGCCTAGGCAGCCGTGTTGAGACACAATCCCAGCAGACTGGGAGCGTGCATAGGCGCCAGGCTGCTGCTGCTGGTGGGCCTCCCTCTAGGCCTCCCAGCTGGCCCTCTCCACTCCCTCAGTGGCCTTGGTCCCCACCGTCAGGATACACAGATCAGTCAGACAAGGAGAGCACTCATGGGGCCCTGTCCTGCCCTGTCCTGTCCTGTCCTGTCCTGTCACAGGTCCCTGAACCAGCACATACCACAGCCTGGAATGCCCCAAAAGCACTGGCCCTGATGCATGGGCAGCAGCCCCTTACCTGTGGTTGAAGGTCTGGAGGCCAATAGAGGCAGACGCAAAGACCACAGCCTTAAGAAAGCTTGAGGTGTGACCCAGACACAGTGCGAAAATGCTTGATAGGCCAAGGCCCAGCACCTGTGGGCAGCGTTGGGTGAGGGCCGTCAGGGCGGTGTGGCCCACAGCCCACCCTGGTGCTGCCCAGCCCTGCTCTGGGATTGCCTGGGTGGGTGTCTGAATTCCCACCCCGTCCTCATCCTGCTCAACTTTGAGGCAGGAAGCCTGAAGGCCAGGAGGCCCTCTTCAGGGGAGCTATCTGAGGTTGGTCGGATCTAAGAGCTGCCAGAGGGACCCCAGACGCCCTCAAACTCCAGCATGACGGAAACATGGGAATCCCTGCCTTCCTCAGGCCCCTGCCCTCATCGCTTCAGCCCACGTGGGAAGTTGATTCGAGGGCTTACTCCTACTTCTGCCTTAGCCGCGAATGAGCTCTGACCGGGCCACCCATGCTCTGTCTTGTTGCTGTTGGTCCCACAATGTCAGGAGGGACAACAGACCCAGGCTTTAGGGTCCAAACTGGTTTCACTGACTGGCCCATCTCAGCCACCCAAGTGCACTGAGCCTGGCCTGCCTGACTCAACAACCCCTCCGGGGCTGGGCCCCCCACACAGAGAACATCTGGAAGGGTCCCTCCACATGTCAGAGGGCCTACTGGTTGAGCTGGAGGCCACAGGCCCCCACCAGGTTCCCAGGCACAGGCAGAGAACCCTATTCAGAGCTCAGAGAAGAGTCTCAGGTCAGTCCCCAGAGCGCCCTCCATCTAAACCAGCTGATTCTGGGTCCTGGCACTGGTAGCCAGGACCTCTGGGCCTTTTTCAGTCACCTCTGTCCACACTCATGTGGGCACCGAAGGCCCTAAGTGCCTTCCCTGCAGTATTGTAGCTGGTCCAGCCCACGACCTTGACCTTGGACTGGTCCCAAAAGTCAGGCGATTTGGGGTCATAACTCTTGGGTCCCAGGAGACCAGAACTAAACAGTGGTGTCCAGAGAAAACCATCTGAATGATCTTCCTACCTGCATCAACTTGCGCACCGTGATGGTCCTGTAACCTGAACAGGGAGACAGGCACCAGGCAGCCCCATTAGCCCCTGGGCCAGCCCTCAAGGGCATTCCTGGGTGCAGCCCCCTGAATGCAAGGCAGTGGGAAGCAGGATGGGCAGCCAGGGTGGTGCCTTGGGGCTGCTGCTGGTCCTTGCTAGCGCAGTAGGTGCGCATCAGAGGGTCCTCCAGGGCACAGGATGGCCACGAGGGCAGCTGGGCAGGTGCCCTCTGCGAGCGAGGGAGTCTGTTTTCCCTGAGTCTCTCCATATTCCCTCGCTTTGTCCACACAATGCACACTACTTTGTATGGAGGGAAAACTCGGATGTTCTGAGAACGAGCGTGCACCTGCGTGAGTATCGTGAGCAGTGCCCTGGGCTTCATGTGCAGCCAGTGTGTGGTGGACTCCCAGCTGGCCCAAGAGCCCTCGCACCCCTCAGCTCTGGAAGGTTCAGGAGGAAACTGGGCACTTGCGACCTCTGTCCCCATCGGCCCCTCTCCTGCCCCGAGAGGCCAGGACCTGCCTCAGGCCCCGGGCAGAGCCCCACAGTCGCCGTGGCACAAGGGCCTCTCACTGCTCCCCGACGGGAGCCTTTAGTGGGGGTACTGGGGAGGAAGCTGCTGCCCAGGCTCCCTCAGCCCCAGCTGTATTCATTCCCTGGTTGGCTCTGAGAACCAGGGTCCCTCTCTATCACAAGGTGGTCTTCAGGGGGACCTGGGCCTCTCCCCAGCACCGCAGCCGCACCCCCAGAGGGGAGCCTCTCGCCCTGAGTGAGGCCCCTGAGGGTGTGTCTCCTGCAGGCCTGTCCCTCCCTAGGACTTACCCTGACTGATGAGGTGGTCAGAGAGAAAGCCACTGAACAGACTGGCAGGAATTGCCACCAACCAGGGCACCACGTTGAAGACCCAGCCCTGTGGGGAGGACCTTGGCCTTAGCAGTGGCCAAGTGGCACAAGACACTGAGAGCAAGAGGGGCAGGCAGGGTGGCTGCCCAGGCCACTGATGCCTAGAAGAGCTCTGCCCTCCCCACAGGCTGGGCCCCAGAGCAGAGGATCCTGGAGGAGGGCAGATTCCACCAGCGTGCCCACCTGGCCCGTGGCACACCCTGGGAGTGCCAGACCCACAGTGGCTCACCACTGCAGCCAGGTCCCCAGGTTGCTTCCCACCAAGCCTCCACCCTGAGAATGGGCAGCCCAGGGTATCTTGGTCACCAGAACCAGGAGGATGGTCAATGGCCTCGGCAGAGGAGCTGGGCGAGATAGGTGGTCCCGGTTCCCATTCCGTACTGTTCAGGTTTCCCTCCAGAATGGCATCAACAGACCAACAGATGGGCTGCCTTGCCCTGAGGGTGGGGGTCTGCTGAGTAGCAGATCAAGGTCATGGGCTGGGAAAGCTGCCACACGGGGACCAGCCATCAGGGCCTCAGGACCAGCACCTGTTCCTACTATGGACAAAGTCAGCCCCGTCTCAAGCCCATAGGATGTCAGACCACCCAGAGCCAAGGGGCCCCTCGTGTGTGCAGAGGCCTCAGACCCCGGGCAGGGGCCAGGCAGCTTTGTGGCTCCTCTCCCCTGTGAACCCTGGCAGGGAGACCCACCTTGGAATGGGGGAAGGTCTCCTTGAAGAAGGTGGGCAGCCAGGAGAGGAGAATGAAGAAGGAGCAGGCTGAGGACAGCTGGGAACAGATGGCCGCCCTGTGTGGGGCACAGGCTCAGGGCTCCAGCCTGCCCGAGCCCCTTCCCACCAAGGCTGGGCTGAGACCCAACCCCCACACCCCTGCCCCTGGGCGCCATTCCAGACACAACCTGATCCACACCCCGCAATGGTCCCTGCCCCACACTCTGCCCGGCCATACCAGCCCCAGCTCACCAGACAGAAGGCTTCCCGAAGAGCTGTCTCCAGGGCACTTTGGAGGGCCTGGCCATGGGCAAGCCTTGTGCCAGGACACCCAGGGCCAGGGCGAGGTCTGAGGGAACAAGTGGTTGCAGAGCAACAGCCCACAGGACCAGGCCACCCCGCTTCTGTCCCTAGAGGCCAGGCATGGGTGTGGTCCCAGAGGCCCACAACCTCACCACCCTCTCTCAGGAGGCATTCCCCTGTGGCCAAGCTCTGTGTGTACCTAGAGCCCTTGGGCCACTGAAGCCTCGCCTGCTCCTGCCCCCTGCCTTTGCCTGCAGGCTCCTCGTCTGCCCTACCCTAAGTGGAGCTTGGCAGACTGAATCGGTGGCCATAGTTGCAGAGAACCCAGCGCCCGGCATTCTTTCTCATGCTCTGCACCCGAGAGGAGTGTGTGCACCCATCAAAGCTGCAGCGCCAGGGTCCTGCCGAGCTGACCCCACTTCTTGGTGCTCAGCGGCTGTGAGGGGAGGAGGCACTGGCACCCGCCCATGTGGCTACGGTTACCTTTCTCACTCAGCAGGTACCTGTACACATAATACACCCAAAGTAAGGTGAGGCCGCCTGAGAAATAGAAGACGCTCTGCCAGCCGCACCAGTCCAGGAGCAGGGAGCCCACGGCCCCTGTCACCAGCGTCCTGGGGGGACAGGGAGGAGTGTGCCATGAGCCTCTGCTGCCCTCCACAGACACCCGAGAACCATTCCTGATGCCAGCTGAGCCCCTAGAGGAGTGCGTTTTGTCACCTTGAGGACAGCTGCTTGGAGCCCCAGTCCAGTGTGTTTTGCTAAGGGTGCCAAATGTCGAGAGAGACTAGACTACAGGACGAGGGGCGTTGGGGATCAGCCACGGGGACGGGGCACAGGGACAACTGCTGTGGGACCTGAGCTGTTTTCAATTTCTTGCTTCTAGGCCTTCAGATTGGCCTACAGCTTGTCATGGACCCTTACACTAAGAAGGGCCTCAAGAAGAAAGTGGGGCTCAGAGAACCTGAACAAAGCCGCTGCCCTTCTGCATCGCGTATCAGAGCACGTGGTGTCACAGCAGCTCTGATGACAGCCCCGCCCCTCTCCTGGGTCCCATGGTCCAGGCAACCCCGGCCCTCCACAGGCCTCGCTGGCCCGACCCTCATCCTTTGCGGCACCCCCCACTGAGGCGCGCCAGGGACAGTTCGGCTGCACATGGGTCTCTGGCCAGCCGTCCTCTCCCTGAGCCTGCCACCTCCCCACCTGCACCTGCAGAGGGGACCCACAGCACTCCCCTGCCCCCACAGACCCACACAGAGCCCTCCGCTCCACGTCCACTGCTCCGGAACCACCGATGGCCCTCCAGGGGCAGGTCAGCCGGGGGTTTGTCTGACACTGGGAACTCACTGGGGCTCTGGGCTTTCATTGCTAAATCTGGTCCCACCACAGGCTCGCTGCCTTCTGATTCCTGTCCCTGAATTCAGCAGCTGAGGGCCTGAGCCCCGCACCTGCCAGCCTCTAGCAAGCAGCCCTCCCCCGGGCCAGGCTCTGGAGCTGCCTGAGGGTGGGCGAGGGAGGAACATCGGAGGGCACAGGTCTCGGGGGCCACGCTTGTGCCTGCAGACTCATCTAGGGGTAGAAGCAAGGGGGGACCACTTCTGGCTCCACTGACACAGGACAGGGGATAGGACGCAGCGGCTGCTGGCCCAGCCCACAGCCAGAGCGCAGCCCCTGTCACTGTGGGCCATGGGAGGTACCCGCACAGGCCTGGGGAGCTGCAACCATAGGGCCAGCCTCCAGGCAGCACAGCCTTTAATGCACCCCAGCCCACCACCCATCGCCGGACACCTCTCGGGGCTAGGCCCTACCCGAACTGGGAGCCGGCCCCCACGGTGCTGTAGGTGAAGGCTCGCTCACTCTCGCGGACTCTCTGTGACAGCAGGCTGGTTAGGGCAGGGAAGTAAACACCTGGAACAAAGAGAGAGTGTGGTCACCTGGGCCTCTGGTGAGGGCCAGTGAGCCAGCAGGGACGGCCAGGCCAGGAGGCTCTTCCTGGCCATGCACAGCCAGAGGATGTCCATTGTCCTCCCCAACACATCCCAACCCCAGGAACCAGCAGGCCGAAGACACAGACCAGGACAGCAGCCCCAGCGGCTGCAGGTCCCCGCCGACACTCTCCCTCTCCCCTAGGCACACCAGGCACACCTCCTGCCCCGCCTGCCAGCCTCAGCCCTGGCCTGACTCGCAGGGTCTGCGTGCTATGTCATCGTTGTCCACGAGGGTGGCACCCAGGAGTCGTCAGCCTGGGTCCCTCCCAACTTTCCACCATGGCAGCGAATGAAATCGCTCAGAAGCCAGGTCCCATGCCTCAAGAGTGTTGTGGTGGGGCTGGGATTGTGGCGCAGTGGTAGCGTGCTCGCCTAGCACGCGTGAGGCACTGGGTTCGATCCTCAGCACCACATAAAAACAAAGATATTCTGTCCACCTAAAACTAAAAAATAAATAAATAAATATTTAAAAAAAAAAAAAAAAGAGTGTTGTGGCCACGGGCCCAGGGCAGGGCCTCTCCAGAGCTTGAGGCCCCCAAGGCAGGGAGCCACAGGGCTGGAGCCGGAGGGACGGGCACACAGTGCGAGGCCCCCAAGCAGACTTTCAGCAGAGGCCAGAAGGCAGGCATACATGGGCACGCCCTGTCCACCTGCCGGGTGACAAGAGTGAACGCCAGCAGCAGGAAGGAAGTGGCCTGAGGCGCCCTACCTTGGAGCAGGCCCATGAGGACACGGGAGGAGACCATGGAGACCAGGTGGGCACTGCCAAGGTGGGCGAGCAGCGGGGTGGCCATGGTGATGGAGCCCCAGGTGGAAGCAGACAGCAGGATGACCTTCTCACCCCCGATGCTGGAGCAGATGCAAGAGGGGAGGACGGGGTGGTCACGCAGGCCGAGCACGCCACCTGTGCAGAGGAGCCCCTGGAGTGGGCACTACCATAGTGCACTGCTGTAAGCTTGCCCGCAGGGGAAGCCCAGAGCTGAGAGCAGCCCTGTAGCCATGCGGACCCCGGAGCTGCTCCTTGGAATGCTGGACAGGGCCTCTCCCCAAATTTTTTTGCAAGCCCCAAGCCCAGGAGCCCTTCTTCCCCATGTACACAGCAGCTCTGTTAGCCCACCTCCCCCGAGAGGCCCACACGGAGCAGCCCCCCTTCAACCTGAGTGATGAGGAGTGGGGAAGACAGTTACCGGTCCCCAAGGTGGCCACCCACGACCTGTGTCAGGCAGTAGCCCCAGAAGAAACTGCTAAGCACAATGCCAGCTTCCTTCTTGTTCCAACCAAAGTCCCGGCTCATGGCGACAGTGCAGACGGGCATGGTGACGCGGGCACAGTACAGTAAGCAGGTGCCCAACAGCAGTGTCCCCGTCCACGCTTGGCATTCAGGCCTGCAGGACAGGATGAGAGGGCCTAGCTGTGGAGAGGCCCCGTGGACAGCCTTGAGCTCAGAGACTCCCTGAATCTGGGGGACAGGGCCATGTGCAGGTCCCATGCCTCAAGAGTGCTGTTGGCCACCGGCCCAAGGCGGGGCCTCTCCAGAGCTTGAGGCCCCCAAGGCAGCGAGCCACAGGGTACACCTCTGGGGGCATTTGGCAAGCATGGGACTGTCTAAATGCACCTTCCCGTCACTTCCTGAACAGAGGCAGATTCCAGACGTGATGGCAGAGGCTAGGAACGCCTAATGCCCATAGTAGGGGCAGGCCAAATAAGTACCAGGCCAGTGCCGCCTACTGCCAGGACTGCAGCTGGACCCACAGTGAGGATGGGACTCACACAGTACCCAGTTCTCACACCTCCCTGGGACCACAGGGCCCCAGGCAGGCAGCCAGGTCAGTCCAGGCAGACCTGACAACAACCCTTTGGGGGTGGCTGTGCTGGGCATGGAGACCCAGAGGTGTGACAGGAGGATCCCAGAGAGCGACACAGAGAGCCCCAAGGTTTCCTAGGGAAGCTGCCAGGCCTTCCCAGCAGAGGACATTGGGGCAGGCAGGGCTGGGGGCCCAGGAGAGGACACAGCGCACAGGGACGGTTTGGCCCTAGGAGGAACCTGGAGGGGATGAGGAGGCGGACGAACCCAGTCCTGTGCAGAGCCTGCCCGCTCCCAGCTCCCAGCTCCCAGGCAGGCATGCCCGTCCTGTGCTGCCCGGCAGCCTCTGAAGACTGCAAGAGGTGACAGTCATTCAACAACATAAATAGCAGGAAGGTGGCCAGCTGCATCCTCCATGCTCCAAGCTCTGATAATGAACGGGCTAGTGGCAGGACGCGAGGCCCTAGTGACCTCTTGATTGCCAGGTCTGCTAGTCTGCAAAGTCTTGAGATCTTTGTACTAAATTTGGCATCTTCTTTGTAAGTTTGGAGTTGTTCAAAATAAAATCCCTCATTTCCTCATGGTGGTAAAGGAAGGCCTCTTGGCAGAGTGGACTATCATCTAAGCCAGGCCGAATCCCATTCCCCCTGGGGTGATCTGGGGTATCCCGGGTTGGCCTGGGCAAAGGGACAGCAGGAAGAGAAGGAGGGGCTCAGGCAGGTGGCTACACTGTAGGGCCTGCAGCCAGCCGGCAGACAGGCCAGGTGGGGTCAGGATGGTAGCCCTCAGAGTCATGGGGCACTGAGCTTCAAGGAAGAGGAGCTGAGGAAGAAGCCAGGGACAGCTGTTCCCCCCACTTCTGGGAAGACTTTTTTCCTGAATTAGCACTTGAGCCCTCTAGGGTGGGACACCAGTGGCAGTCCCCTACCCCCACTGCCAACTCTAGGCCAGGGGACCTCAGAGCCACAAGCCTGTAGAACACCAGCCCTGCCTACATAGCCTGCAGCAAGCACAGCCGGCAGTACCTGTTCTCGGCCTGCTCTTGCTCTCGGGGCCCAGCTCCAGCCCCGCGGGTGACTGGGTGAGAACTGTTGAGGAGTTAACCAGCAGCTATCCTTGCCCAGTGCTTGCGGGAGACTCCTGGAACATCCTCCCTGGAGTTTCCACTGTTCAGAGGCCAAGAGGCGGTGTCCCTGCCCAACCTCTTGTCCACACCTTTCCTTCCTTCTGTCCTCCTTTCCTCCTTCCTTCCCTCCCTCCAGCACTGCCGACAGCCACTTGGGGTCAACCCCACTGACACCTGGGAACAAAGGCAAACCTAGGTCCTGGTTACCCAAAGTGACCAGTAGAAACCAAGGGAAAGCACACCCCTGGCTTGGGGTTGATCTGACCAGGGGGTGGTCCAGGATGGCAATGGGGGTCTGGAAGAGGCCCAGTGGAGGCAGCAGAGTTCCAGAGGAGGAAGGTCCAGTGGCAGAGCAGGGGACGAGGGGCCTCCTGAGTATTTGTCTCTACCTGACACTTTGCAGGGTGATGCCACCATTCTGACACATCCCGCAGGGTGAGCAGGGAAATGGGCCCTGCTGGAAAGAGAATGAGGTGCACAGACAGAGTTTGGAGTGCCAGCTGCCCTGGCGTGGCCGGCACGTGGGGCCTACCAGGGGCCCAGTTTCCACCGTGCTGTGGAAAAAATGCAGTAGCCGGGGTGGGGCCTTCTTGAGCCAGATGCCAGACGGGGGCCCAGGAAGGGTCAGGCTGGAGTCAGCGGTGATCATCACAGTGGGGTGAGCAAGAAGAGCCTCGGGACATTGGTGGAGACCCCGGTGCAGGGGAGAGGAGAGGTGAGTTCTGGGGTCCAGTCCTGGGACCAGGCACACACGCCCAGAGAAAAGATGGATGACATTCTCAGATACCCGGAGTTGCATCTTGGGGGCTACCAGGCCTAGCTTTGGGACCTCCTTGGGTGAGCCGAGTGCGCAGGGAATGGTGAGGCGGGGCTCAGGTGACTGGCAGAGGACTCAAGGGGAGTCCATGTTGGACAAGGTAATATCCCAGCCCCCAGCGAGTCCTGTGGACAGCAGGGACCCTGGCAGTGAAACCAGGGACCCAAATAAACCCACTCAGCTAGCTTTGCCTGCTGTTCCTTGCTTCGGTGGACATCACTGGTGTTAGAGATGGCTGGTCAGGAGGGTCCACAGCTGAGGGACTGGATCACCTGTGTAGACCAACTCTCCATGGCCTTTCCCCAAGCCTTGGCCCAAAATGGCCCCAAACCCTCCCCTCAAAGAATCTAAGACTTTCTCTCCCTCTCTTGGCCCGGTGAGTAAACTCTACCACTGATTCAGTGACAGGTCTCCGGCACTGGGGGAAACGGGTCCTGGTTCAGTAGCAACAGGTCATTATAAGACAGGCCCATCATCTCTTTTGGCCTCATACCTCAGGCCAGCAGTGAGACATTTGTCCCCAAACATCATCAGGGACAGTCCACAGAGCACCCCAGTCCACCTGGGGATGGTCAAGATGGCGGGAGCAGAGATGTCTGAGGAGCAGCCATGGCTTAGAGCAGCCCAAGAGACGAGGTGACTGAATGGCAGAGGGGACCCTGGTGGGGACATGGGGGAGAAGATGAGGCAGCCAGAGGAGCGTGGACTCAGCGAGTGAAGATGCTTCCATGTGAACAACTTCTCCTTAGAGAAGGGGAGGGGCTGGAAGGGGACACTGGTGGTGGGGGCTCGAGAACTCTGTGTATCACCTTCAAAATGATTCTGAAACACATTTGGTTTTCTAAATAAAAAGAGATTTGAGCACAATCTGTGCAGTGGGACCTGTGGTAAGCAGCGGCCCTTGGAGAGGCAAACAGGGGAGGCTTCCTGGCCATCTATGAAGCAGGAAGGACATCCCCTGAGAGTGGGGCATGTAGGAGGTTGGACAGGACTCGGAGCAGCTGCTGCAGGACGGGGTCTAGGTCACAAGGCAGGCTGCAGAGTGGGGCAGCCAGGACCCAGCTGGAGTTCCAGCATGAGTGCTGGAAGCCTGGGTGGAGACCAGAGTCACCCAGGCTGAGCAGAGGGAGGGCCAAGATGAGGGCCAAGATGCTGGATGGAAGCCCACGGGGACAGCAAAGTCACCAGAGTCATGCTAGGACTCTGCATAGAGGAGGGCTTGAGCCACAAGCCAGGAATCAAAGTCATCAGTGCCCGGGATGTCCATCAAGGAAAGGGCAGCACGGGCCTCAGAGAGCAGCTGTCAACAGAGCAGAGATGATCAGTGGTGACGAGTGATGATCAGCCGATGGTGAGTGAGTTGGGGACCCGGAGAGTCATGCCCCATTCTCCTGAGAGGCAGGTGTCGGGGCCCTGGGGGGCCAGCAGCAGCCCTTGGACTGAGGTGTTGAGCACCTGCTGGCAGGGCAAGTGTGGAGGACATGTGGGCAGGCACCCAGCCTGCAGCCCTCCTCAGGGCCGTTGGCAGGGCTGACATGGGAAGACAGTGCAGGCTGTCAGAAGGAACCTTCTGGTGGAGCCACAGCCTTCACCACGCCCTCCCAAGGTGACAAGAGGCCCTTGGGGCCCCAGCTCTGACGATTCCTGAATTTAGCACCTACTGGGATCAGGGCCTGATGAGTGGACCTGGCAAGGGGGCTCTGAGTCTCAAAGGCAGAAATACGGCCCCTCTAACTGGTCTGAGAAGAGCTGAGTCCTTTGACACAGGACCCTGGGCCCTGGGAGAGGGAGGCGACAGAGTCTCTACCCTGTGCCTTCTCTGTGGGTGCCCCACTTATGGACCAAGCCTAGCTGTGCCATGCAGGCAGTGGACCTGGAGCTCAATGCCCCTCCCAGGGGCTGGGGTTACCAAATGATAGTATTCTTTATAGAATTAGAGAGAATAAGGCCAGCGCTAGGCGGGGTGGTTAGGTGAGAAGAGGGTCTCTGGCCAGCAAGGACCCAGGTGAGTTCCATTGGTCTGAGGTCTGCTAGGAAAACTGCAAAACCATTGGTTCAAGCAAGGCTCTGACCCTCCCAAGCTGGGCTGTGTGGACGTGTGGTTCTTACTTTACCAGGTGCTGGGTCTCTGAGCCTCCCCTTCCAGTCTGACTTTATGCCATGGGACCCCTGGGAGGGGTGAGCTGCCCAGGCTCAGGCCCCCAAGACTCTTCAAGGTCCTACTTGACAAAGCCTTGCCCTGCCTGGCTCCCAGTGATGTACCCTACTCCCCTGGCCTCCATCCCTCCTGGGGACATTGTCCTGAGCAAAACTACTGGATACTAGAACATGGGGACACAGTCCAAGCTGCTGCTGGCCAGTCTGCCCTGTCCTGCCCACAGCACGGCCCTGGCCTTCAGAGCCATCCCAGGTTAGCCATGTATACACATTCAAGTGGGGTTTATTTCTCGTGACTGGATGCAGGACAGCCACAGGGGTACGGGAGCAGCACTCACGATTTCCCACCATAAGCCAGAGTCTAAAGGTGGCTTTAAAAAGGAGGTGAATACTCTATGTGGTCACAGCAGCAATATTGGAAGGGCCGCACCCAGCACGCTACTCCTCTCTCCCTGGGTGCAGCTGCAGCAGTCTGGCCCTGCTGCTCTCTGGGGAAAGGCCACTTAGAAATGGCGGGGGTTGGGCCTGGGGCTGTGGCTGTGGCTCAGCGCTAGAGCGCTTGCCTCCTACATGTGGGGCACTGGGTTCGATCCTCAGCACCACATAAAACAAATAAAGGTATTGTGTTCATCTATAACTAAATAAAATAATAAAAAAAAAAAAAAAAAAGAAATGGCAGGGGCCAGCGAGGACCCACCCCCTCGGTAAGGCCAGTGCCACACTGAGAATACAGTGCTTGGCCACAAGAGGTCAAGAAAAACCCATCAGCTTCCAGACAACCAGTGCTCATTGAGCTGAAGGCACCGTGGGAGGGCCCCAGGCAGGTGCAGCAGAGCACTGTATGGTCTGCTTCCTCTCAGGAACCCGCCTCCTTCTTGTCCCTGAGCTGGGGGTGTGGACTAGGCTGGTGAAGGGACTTCTAGAACTGCTGAACAGAGGTAGCAACCCTAAGGTCAACAGTTATTTGAGGGCCATTCAGGACCCTGGTCCCAGAATCAAGCCATCCTGCTTGGGGGCTGGTTAGAAGCAAGAGCTTGGGGCAGGACTTGCCTGAAAAGGTCCACTCACCCCACCCACTTGGGGCCTGAGCCTCTGTGGGGACTCCCAGAGTGGCAGGTGCTTCCGGTGAGCCTTCTGCAGACAGCCTATGCAGAGGCATATGCGCCTGAGCACACTGGTGGGTGTGTGGTCCTTGGCATGTGTGAACACCAGGAGCCAAGGGCCCAGCAACCTCAGAGAGTACCCAAGCACTGCCTCCCCAGCTCCATCGTCCGCTGGAGAGGCCTGCCTCCTCGGCCAGGCAGAGGGCTCTTGGAGAGACACGTGTGCACCAGGGAGCATCTATTGCCATTATTAAAACCCACATATGAGCCGGGCGCGGTGGCTCAGGCCTGTAATCCCAGCACTTTGGGAGGCTGAGACAGGAGGATCGCGAGTTCAAAGCCAGCCTCAGCAATGGCGAGGCGCTAAGCAGCTCAGTGAGACCCTGTCTCTACATAAAACACAAAATAGGGCTGGGGGTGTGGCTCAGTGGCCGAGTACCCCTGAGTTCAATCCCCAGTACCAAAAGAAAAAAAACCCCACATATGAGTCGTGGGTGGCCTTGACCCCATCAGTCCCCCGACTCCAAATTCTCTGCAACCACCCAGCCAAGAAAGGCTATGGAGCAAGCGGCATGGTAGGCACAGAGGGAAGTAGTCACAGCAAAGGCCAGGCAGAGCCGCAGAGTCGCACGCCGCAGTGACATCTGCAGGCTCTGGTCACATCCCAGGAGCCAAGTGCACTGGGCAGGAGTGCCAGGATACACAGGGGAAGGAGGGAAGCCAAGAGCGAGGGGCAGACCACAAGCCCTAATGCTGGCACACCGAGAATGGGCCCCCTCTAGCTGGTGCTTGCAAGTCTGTGCCTTGGCTTTGCCCAGCGTGGCTCTCCACGCTCTGGCTGGCTATGCTTCTCACAGAGCCCCAGCCTGGGGGGGCTTCTTTGGACCCCACTGTGCCCAATGGTGGCACTGGTCCTCAGGCCTCCCTCAGTTCCTCCCAGCAGTTCCAAGGGTCTTGGCCCGAGGACACTGGTTCTCTGGGGACTCGGTCAGATCTGGAATACACAGGGTCTGATCCTGAGCCCCAGATCCAGTGCTTTGACCAAGGGGCCTCAACCCACAGAACCAGAACAGGGTGGGGGCTCCTCTTGGGGGTCTCATTTAGACCTTCTTGCCAGCTGGCTCATGGCCAGCTGCCACCCTCTCTCTCCTGGTTTCTGTGGGTGTCATATGCCCAGAGACCAGTGGGAACAGAGTTTACAGTGATGAGTGACCTGCCCAGCTCCTCCTGCAGTAGAGGCCAGTGGGGCACTTGACCCAGACTGGCCCCCAGCTGGCACAGGCGTCCTAGTGATCAGCTTCAGCTGGGTCCTCCACAGGATGCAATCTCAACCCATCCAGTTCTCTGGGACACTCCCAACAGCTGGGAGAGCTCAGGGGCCACTTGGCAGGTTCTGGGACTTGGAGGGAAGGAGAGTCCCCTGATGGGCTGGACCCTTGTGTCCTCTATCCTGGGGGCTAGAGCTGGGGGATGAAGCTGGCCAGGAGAGGGCTGCTGGGCAGCCCCCTCATCCAGCACTCCCCACTCCTGAGTGGAGATCCTGCCAGCAGCGGCTCGGCTCCCTCCCCAAGTGTCGGGCACCCCTCCCCCACCGCTGCCCTCTGCCCCACCTGGACCACTGGGCGTTTTCAGCTGCATCTCTGCGGGTCTCGTCTGAGGGTGGCTGCATCGGGCTGGGCGCTAGGGCAACATGGGCACAGCAGTGTCCCAGTGCCCTGCCCTCCGCCTCCCTCCCAGGCAGCACCGCCCAAGTCCACGTGTCAGTTCCAGCAGCGCTTCCGTCTGGCCCTCCCAGGAGGTGTCACCCCCGGACTTGGGTCCCCGCCCCACCAACAAAGCCTAGGGAGGTTGGCTGGGACCTCCCTACTGTCCCACAGGAAGGGCTGGGCCACACTGGCAGCCCCCAGGATTGGCACTGGGACTTCCGGGCTGTGGAGGAGACCAATCCTGGGGGGATCCTGGCCCCGGATGTGCCAGCCCAGGAGCAGACCTTGGGCAGGCTCTGGAGCAGTGGGGGCCTCTGTTCCTGTCTACAAACTGGGGAGATCTAAGTTCCCACAGGGCTGCGTAAACGACTCAATAAAGACCGGGGATAGGTCCTTAGCCAGGTGGGAAGACAGCAAAACTGCAGGGTAACCAGATTTTAAAATGAATTCAGTGGGGCAGGCCCCAGCTGTGGAACCCCTCCCACGCTGGGCTGGTAAGAGCTGGGTGACTCCGGGCTGGTCAGGGTCCACAGAGTGCCGAAGGAGGAAGGTGGTTGCTCACCCGAGCACTAGTGTGGGTCAGGCTCTGGGCTGGTGCCAGGAGCTAGGGATTGGTCTGGGCTGACTCAGGCCTGCTGCTGAGGTGCCTGCACTACACTGACACTGAGCATGAGGCGCACCCAGCAGAAAAAAGTGGTGGACATCCAGGGGCCTCTCCTCACACCAGCTCCATGCTGAAACCTGCAGAAGGTTCCCTGCGCTAGGAAAGAGCTGGACTTCCCAGCACCCTTGAGATACCTGTGCTTCCCACAGCCCAGACCCACAGGCCCCCACTGCCTGCCTCCTGGTTTACACTGTCCAGCCCACACCCACTTGCAGTAGAGCTCTACAAAACATCAGGATCTGGGGCCGGGGGTGGAGCTCAGTAGAATGCATGCTTAGCATGTGGAGGCCCAGGGTTCAATCTCCATCATTAAAAAAAAAAATCAGGACCTATAAGCAAGGTCACTCCTCCACATTAGAGGCTCAGCAGGACCAATGGTGGCAGAGATTCCTCTGTCAGTATCCCTAGCCAGGAGTTTGAGAATCTTCCTACACTAGGGCTATCAACACTCTTCTGTTCTCTTCCTACTAGTTGGCTTTTCATCCATTGCATGAGGTTCTTTCATGATAATTTTATATAAAGTCCCAGAATCACAATGTCTGGACATTTGTCATTTCTTCTTGGAGCTGATGCTCTGGGGTGGGTGGACAAAAGAAGGGAAGGGATGTTACTTCAAATAGATTGGGTGAGGAGGGACCTACAGAAGCCTTCGGAGGCCTGCATGGAGTGAGCAGGCCGTGGTGGTGGGCACGCCGCTCAGGACAAAGGCCAGGACATGGGGTGGCTGCTCACAAGACCGGGGCTGAGGAAGGGGAGAGGCAGGACATGAGGCCAAGGCAGGGGGAAAGACAAGCCAGGGATCTAAGTCAGGACGTCCCCAGAGGCTCAGAGACCACCCTGGCCGCATGTGCACAGGTCATGGCCAGTATGGTGGCAGGGAGGACACACTGCTGCCTCGTCCAGGCCCTGGGTCCTGTCCTCACTACGGCAGAGGCATGGGTGCCGGTGGAGCACATCTCGGATGTTGGTGGTGGCCAGGGTAGATACTCTTTAGCTTCCAGCTGATTCTGTGGGCTTCTCACACCTAACCAACAAACTCTGCATTTCCACATGGGAAATTCTTTGCAGAGAAGAACGGGGAACATCTGGGTCTTGGGACATAGGGCGATCTTTGTGACAAAGGTGTCACAAGCCTACAGCATGGCTGCCTGCTCTTGGGGACGGTGGTTCTGCCTGCTGGTGTGGCCTGCCGACCTTGCCTGTTTGGCATCCACGTGCTGCTGCAGGACACACACTGCACCTCCTTGAGCAGATGCCACCTTTGTGCTGCTGCTGTCCCGGCGTCCTTGGCGTCCACCACCACCCCTGAGACGCATGAAGGAGGGAGAGGTGTGGATCCAGATGGCAAAGGCCAACCCCACATGGGGCCGGGGCGTCCCTGGACCCACCTAACTCCACCCCCTCCAGCCTAACATGCACGGCCCTAAAGATGAGACCCAGTTAACGGGGCTGAAACATGACAGTTTTCCTGTTACTGACCGGCAACCTAATGAATGAGATATTAATGCTGGACACACTTAGCATGCATGACTGTGAAGGGACATCCACCTTAGACTGCACACTGTATACAGTAGAGAAGAAAATGGGACAATGGCCCACCTAAGACTGCACAAGGAAGCAGAAGGCAGGCTCTCTGACAGCCCTGTGCAGCCAGGTCCTGTGTGTGGAGACCCATGAAGCTCTGGACCACTCGTGCTTTTCAAGGTGCTCTGACTTCAGTGTGAATCTTACAAACACGGCTGGGCAAGATCTCTAATTGGAGTGCGCAGAGACCGGGGACTGTGGTGACCTGAGTCTGTGGCCAAGCAGGGACCATGGGCCTGAGTGGCTAGCAGTCCTGCGGGCTGTGGCTGACTGCTGCCCCTCATTGGCCCCTCCAGGTCACAACTCTTGGTGATGGGTCAGCTTGTTTCACCTCCAAATGCCAGCTGGGAAATGATCATAACTATCAGACACCTGACCCACAGGAGGGAGGAACCCTGTGTGAGCAGAGCTGTCAGTGTGTCTGCAGGAAGGAAGACAGCGGGGCAGAAGCCACGTCTGCCGGGCACAGGAAGCAACTGCACTCTAGTGGTCATCCTCCCCAAGATCCATATGCCAGCCAGAAGTCTCCCACCCAGCCCACAGAGCAGCTGGCCAGGCTTGCACTGGACTGGCATCTGAAACATACTCCTGTGAACATATTGTGCACAGAGTTCACTCATCTCCAGCAGTCACATCCCAGTCCCAGCTGGGGGCGAATGGGCCTGTGGTTTTTCTTTGCATTGTGGTCACACTGGAACGTTAAACCTGGTCTTCCAACTAGGAGACTGTGAGAAGCTGCAGGTGAACTGAGTCACCACATTCCTGCTAAGTGTCCATACACACCCTGAGACAGACGGAGAATCTCTTCCCCACGTAGGGGGGGTCATCACCAATGAACCACTTCTATCCATGAGCCAGTTGTATCAAGCACCTCATGTCCACCGGTCTGTGGGCCAGGCCTCGCTGCCACCAGAGCCACTGTGTGTGGACAGTCTACCCCCTGGAGCGCAGACCCCAGGAGTCCAGCACAGTGAGCTACACAAGGGCCACGTGAACGCTGAATTTTACTTTCACATGAGTGAAAAACTGCAAGCAAAGATGGCACCCTGACAAGCATCTCAGACAAGCGGGTCAGTGCCAGGGGCTTCTAGGGCTGCCCTGCCAGAGCTCACACCCCAGCACTCTGGTGACACCTACTGTCAGGAACCACTGTGCTGCGCAAGCCTGAGGTGAACACGGGCTGCCATCAGGACCACGGGCCATGTCATCACACAGGAACAGTGACAGGAGAAGGCCTTCCTGTCCTATGCTGTAACACCAACAAGCTCTGAGTGCATGACATCACATCACGGTGCCACTGCTTGGCTCCACAGTGTACTCCTCTGCAGTCTTCCATTGGCCTGAGCCCTTACCCTGATGGCTGACAGCACAGGAAGCGACCCCAGGACAACTGACGGTATCAGCTGAGTGATGGCCTCTTACTTTGGATATGCTTTGAGATTTTCTTGTGCAAAGAGTGAGGAAAGATTAAAACCAAAGTGGAGTTACAGGAAATTAGTTTCTTTCTACTCTTCCAATTGTAACATACTGACTTCCAACAAAAATGTGCTATATTAGTGTAGTATTTCTCTGTTCTTATCAATATATCTTTATGGGAGGAAAAAAAGCTTTCAGATGACCATTCTGGAAAAGTGTGAAAATCTTTACTATCAAATTAAGAACAGGCAGTGAAAAGCTACCATTCTGTGTTTCTCAGAAGATACAGAGCTGGGCAGGGCACGAATGCCTTCCTGGAACAAGAAATGACAGAATCCAATGTGCACAACAGTACTCTAGTACACTAGGACTTTTTGCAAGATTTTACATGGCTACTTCGGACAATGCAATTTACTGTTCACCCAAAAAAGCAATACCTATTTCTGAAACCAAAACATACCCCATTGCAAGAACCGATGTGTTGGCATCAGAATAAACCAACAAAGCGGCGAGGAGTGAAGGCAAGGGACAGACTCAGCCATACTACGGCGTCCCACACACCACTCAACACCTTCCATAGCAGGGGTGCAGACAGACCACTCTGTTCACCTGAGGCTTTTATCTTTTGTTTATACTGAGAATGGAAAGCAACCACCTGGAAGGGAGTCCTGCTCCATTATCCCGAAGATGTCGGTGTCTTTATCATAAACTGTTAACAATCTTCCTGGATTCCTGGTTCCTCCACTCTCCAAAACCAGAAGTGCATAGAAAGGAGGAAATAAACCTGCTGCCCCAACCTGGATCCCTCCCTGGGGAGCAGACTATGGTTTGTAGTTTCTGCATGCATAGGGCTACCAGTCTTCAGCCATGTCTCAAGTGCAAGCCATGGTCAACACCTGCCTTTTCCAGAACCTGGAAACCTAATTCAAGTGGCAAACGCACAAATTCTCAATTAACTGGCAATGATCCCCATGACTGAGAAAGTTCCAGAACAGGGTTTCTCCTCTCATGACTTCATATGAGAACAGAATTCCAGGATACTCTCCAGTTTGCTTTATTTCAAGGCACTTCCCATTAGAAGGCATAAAAAGAATAAATAAACTACTCTGAAACATAATTGAATTCTCTCTCTTTTTTCTTTCCTGCACTGGGGATCAAACACAGGACCACGTGCATGCTGGGCAAGCACCCTGCCACTGAGCTACACCCCAGGTAATTAATTTTTCTATTAACTTTTATTTCAAGACAGGATCTCACCAAGCCACCGATCCTCCTGCCTCAGCTTCTCATGTACCTGGGATTATGGGCACGTGTCACTGTGCCCAGTTACGATAAGCACGTCCTAACGAACATGTCAGTGGGACCCAGATGAAGTAAACAGAAAAGCCAAAGCATACTGGGCGTCCATCATCCCAGAGCACCTAACTTCACCTGCTTGCTGCAGAGACTGAGAGCAAAGCACCCCTTGAGGAGTCTCCAGTGCCCTGGCAGAAGGCAGGACACCCGGAGTCCTCCACTCTGACACTTCAGCACCGGAGAGGGCCGCAAGGGCTACGGGAGCTGCTGACAGAACGGGCACATGAAACACCAGTCTTTTCTCCTTACCACCTGATGACACTTTGCGCAAGTGCCAGATGGCACACACACTGCACTGGAAGCGACCCCACACACACGAGAGCAGGTCATCTAGAACTTCTCACAACGTGCAGTTTCTGCTGCCTCTCCCCACCTTCTGCTACAGTCAACCCACTAACTACCTGAAAACTCCCTTAACTCCCTTCCCCTCCAACTTATTTTCATTCTCAAACCCAAGGAAGGGAAGTTCTACAGGAAGGTCGTGTCTGAAGACAACTGGGAGACCCACAGTGCTGGGAGGCCAAGGCAGACCTGCCCTCACTCCACCACAAACCAGGATGGCCGCAGGGGCTCCATCACGGCTGCCAACAGCTTCGCAGCTGTTACCGACTCACAAGTCATCCAAGTAAAAGCTCCACTCAACAAGAACAGAAGCAGAGAGGCTGAGCACCTCACTATGCTGCAGGTGACAAGGAAGCACCACTGAGGGAGGAAGAAGGGCGGCAGAGCAGCCCCAGCAGGCATCACCTGACTAGCTCAGTCACTGCAAACTGGCCTTCGCCGCCCAGTCTCACCTTGCTGGTCCAGATGCCTTCTGCTGCTCCAGGGTAGAGCAAGCAGAATCCCCCCACTCAGCGGCTCATGTTGCTCTCCAGCAGGCCCCAGGCCCCCGAGCTCCCTACTCCAGCACCAGGACTCAGCCACGGGACAGCAGAGTTGGCCCCTGCAAGCAGGTGAGTACTCCCACCCCAGGACAGTTCCTGCATCACCTCCACGGTTCCCATAGGACATGCTGGGAGCAGTTCTGCAACCACCCCCAATCCTGGCTTTCAGCACAGCCCTGGAGGCCCCTCTGCAGCCTGTCACGTCTGCAGTCACCGAGGGACTGACCTGCATACGGGCCACACCAGCAGGCGTCAGGCCAGCTCTGCCTTGCACTAGGTGGGAACAGACATGACAGCAGAAGCACTTCTGCAGCATGTGACAGCGAGACCAGGCGAGAAACTGCTCTGCTGAGCTGCGGTGCAGACCAGCGAGCAGAAGGCAGAGGCCTTGGAGAGCCCTATGCACCTTGCTGCCATCCACCCCCATGAGCACAGGAAGGCGAGCGCCAGCAAGAGGCTGGCTGAGAGGACAGTGCTTCTCAGTGGCCATTCTGGTCATTCTTGAAATCAAAGAGAAACCTTTATTTTCAACAAAACTGCCTACAAGAGATGGTTCACTGATTCGTCTCTCACCACATACAGCACCAAAATATATATTTAAAAAATTAAAACGCACACAGCTCCACCCCTCACACACATCTCCCCAAAACCACATAACCCAGACCAAAAGAGAAAAACAAATCCAACTCAATACCCTCACACCAAAGTCATCTTTGAATTGGGATTTACAAATTTATATATTCTTTCCTAGAGAAGAAAAAAAAAGAAAGAAAAAAAAAAACCAAATGAAAAACATGGGGTGAGGAAAAACTTGAAGAAGGCAGCCTGACAAGACTTAGGAAAATGAACAAAGGCATTGTCTGCCTACAGGACAGCAGAAAGCAAGAGCAACAGGTGCCCTTCGCTCCCTTGAGGGGAGATCTGGGTTTACCCAGCAGCTCTAGGAACCCAGCCCTGATGGCAGCCAGCACAGGAGCACCCTGACAGTGACGTGAGGTGTCGAGGTCCTCAGGACACACCACGTGCACAGCCAGCCTTCCCAGACGGCGCCCTCCACCGTGGGGTTTCCAGCGTTTAAAAGGGCCATTTTCCTTTTAAGAAAGATGCTGAGTAAAAAAAAAAAAAAAAAAAAAAAAGCACAAGGGGGAAAAAGGTTCCTACTGCAGTGAAAATCTTTCGGTCGTGCTGAGGGAAGGTGAGTCCTGCGCGCGGGACAGTGCGGGGTTGGCCTGCACAGGCTCTACTTGGGCTCCTCGATCACACCTTTGCTAAGGTCTGTCATTTTGGGATATTTTACTTTCTTCTGGTCCAGCTCATTCTGAGCCCAAAGTAGCAGTTTCAGTAATTTTGCCAGCTTGGGTGTTGACTCGCGATTTTCATAATCTAGAACAGCTTGGTTAACTTCACTCCAAACCTAGAAAACAGACACATCCAATGAAGGTCACCACGTGCAAAGCACCAACAAAGTCTACTAGCAATATGCATTTTGTGCTCTTGAAAACCATTTTCACAGAAGTCTGCTATTAATTTAAATGAACATTAAACCCATACTTATGAGCCACTCTGGAGACATTAAACACAGTCCTTGCCCAGAGTAGCTTTTACAGTCTGGGCAGCAAGTATCACTCCAGCCTCAAGGTCACTTAAGTGCCACAAGCCTCTTGAACAAAGTGCTGAAGGGACTGTGAGAACAGTGGCCAACACAGTGGCAATGTGATTCTCTCCTATTGAGCCTCAGGCAGCCCCTTGGGGAAGGCAGTCCTTCCAACATGATGCAGGGAGGACAGAGGCCAGGACAGGGCAAGGTGGCCCTGGCAGAGAGGGGCCTGGGTATGGGAGCGCCGAGCTAGACACAAGTAACAGCAAGAGCCAGGTGTGGTGGCACATGCCTGTAATCCTAGCACTCAGGGAGGCTGAGAAAGGAGAAACACCGAGTTCAAAGCCAGCCTCAGCAACTGTGAGGTGCTAAAGGAACTCAGTGAGACCCTGTCTCTAAATAAAATACAAAAATAGGGCTGAGGATGTGGCTCAGTGGTCGAGTACCCCTGAGTTCAATCCCTCGTACCAAAAAAAAAAGAAAGAAAAGAGTAGCAGCAAGAAGCAGTAGTCCCAGAAGAAAACATAATTATAAATTAAAGCAGCTTAGGATACCTATTTCTAAAGTTTCCAAATAAACAGGAAGAAGGTTAAGATAAGTAAAAAGGAAAAAAAAAATGAGCAAAGGGGTTTGGACACTGCCAGACCATCAAACTCTGCTGCTGCTCCCCGTTCAACAAGATAAAACAGAAAGCGCCAGGGAAGAGTCGTCACTGTCACCCCAAGGAGCCACAAGCCAGAGCCCTGTCCCACCTCATACCATGAATGCAGTGCACATGCCACCCTTTTGGAAACTCCTCTCTGATCATCCACAGAAG
Source organism: Geosciurus inauris (assembly GCA_004024805.1). Lineage (NCBI taxonomy): Eukaryota > Metazoa > Chordata > Mammalia > Rodentia > Sciuridae > Geosciurus > Geosciurus inauris. The sequence continues at coordinate 72,224 of PVHX01006969.1, forward strand.
GTAAAAGAATCTTTCCTTTTATAGACCGCTACCTTTTGCCTCTGCATCATGTGGAGGAGGTCTCCAAAGGGCGACTCCTCAGGGCTATCAAAGGCCAGCAGGGCCAATGTGCGCTCCATCTCCGTGAGGCACTCTCTGCTCTCCTCGCCCTGCTCTGCCAGCTGCGTCTGGGCAAACTCCAGCGCCGCCTCAGTCTCTCGCTGGCGAATCAGCTCAATCAAATGCTGTTGCTGGTCAATGGCAAAGACAGACAAGCTTAGCCAGACACATCTAGGCAGGCAACACTGAGCACTTGGCTCCAGTCAAAGATATAGTTCCCGTGGCTGGGGTGGAGCTCAGGGTGGAGCACCTGCTTAGCATGTGTGCAAGGCCCTGGATTCCATACCCAGCACCACCCCCAAAAAAAGTACAACTCCAAGGAGAGGCTTTTCTAACATCTCCAGGTTGTTAAATTTGCATTTCAAAAGCAAAAAGGAGCTTCTGTAATAGGTAGAGCAGCTAACTCTAAAGCCATCTCCACAAAAACTAAAATAACATTCTATTAATGCCAATTAGCCTGCTTATTTGTCTTTGCAAACAACCTTGATTTACCAAGTATCCACATCCAACAACGCTGATGACACTTACCTGCAGGTGAAAGTAAAGGTACCGGTTTGTGTCCAAGAGCTCTGGATGGAGGCTGTTGATCAAGGCGATGGCCTCCTGAATCTGACCTTTCAGAATCATCTCCCGAATCTTGATTCGCTCGTCAAGAGTTTCCAGATCCACACTGGGTTCAATCCCAGATTCCATGCGAAACTTCTCCGCTGCTTCCTTAAAGCCCTCTAGAAATGAAAACTATGTTCACCACTAGGACAGGCGGCAGGGAACTGTCGCAGCCTTCACACCTCTAGGACATCCAGCTGCCTCAGTTAGATAAGCCCTGACACCTGCCACACTCTCTTAGGGACTTGGTATTCCCATCTCTGATTTATAGGGTATGCCCTCCAAACACGGAACTGAACAACGGCACACTTCATTCCTTTCCACCCCAGCCAAACAACCCAACCTCCCAGCCAAGAGGTCAGAATGACTCAAGCCCACTAGTCGAAGAAGGCAGGGACTGCAGGTAGGCATGAAGAGCTCACAGCTGGCTTCTGAGGAGGCGGACAGCACTGCTGTGCCTCTGAGGGGCTGCTGTGCCCTGCTGGCATCACTGGCCCTGAGCTGGCTATTCCTCTGCCAACGTCAAAGCAGCATTTGTCCCCTCTCCCCCACCACAACTACAGATGTGGATTTCCTTACCAACTTTCTAAAAAAAAATTTTTTTTAAAGAAGGTATTCTTTTTTAAAAAAAATTTTCATTATAGATGGACGCAATGCCTTTATTTCTTTATTTTATGTGGTGCTGAGAATCAAACCCAGCGCCTCATGCGTGCTAGGCAAGTGTTCTACCACTGAGCCACAATCCCAGCCCCAACTTTCTGAAATTTTTAAGAGATCAACTTGAAGCGAGGACTGGAGGTTAGCAGAAGGAAGATTTTAACTTGAAGGGGGACTAGGGATGGACAGGAGGAAGACTTTTCACTTCCCCCATCTTCTTTCGGGAGTTGTCAACAGCCTTCTCCTGATAAAAGGGGGCTCCTGGCGCTCTCTCTCTCATGCTCCTGCTCTTCTCCTTCCCTCTTGTCTACCTGTCTGTCCTGTGGTACTGGGGTGATCTCCCAGGGACGCTGTACCACTGCCCTAGACTCCCAGTCCCCATTTCTCACTTCTTTGTTTTAGACAGGTCTTGCTACATTGCCCAGGCTGGCCTCAAACTTGCAATCTTCCTGCCTCAGCATCCCAAACAGCTGGGATTACAGGCCTGTGTCACTGTGCCCAGCATCCCCTTTTCTCTGTTTGAAGTTGGGCACTCCTTATAGAAATAAGACTTTACCAGACTAGCCGGAAAATATCAATTATTTGGCCTTTAAGTCCATTTCAGAATAGTTTTGTTTTCTTTGTTTTGGTATTGGGCTTGACCACTGCTTAACCACTGAGGCACAACCCCAACCCTTTTTATTTTTTATTTTGAGACAGGGCCTCGCCAAGTTGCTGAGGCTGGCTTTGAACTTGGATGCTCCTGCCTCAGCCAACCAAGTCGCTGGGATAACAGGTGTGTGTCATCACATCTGGCTCAGAATAGTCTTTTTTTTTTTTAATATTTTTTTAGGTGTAGATGGATGCAATATCTTTTATTTATTTATTTATTTTTTATGTGGTGCTGAGGATCAAACCCAGTGACTAACACATGCGAGGCAAGCGCTCTACCACTGAGCTACAGCCCCAACCTCAGAACAGTCTTAATGATCTGGATTACCTAACTATAAAACTGTCAAAGGCCAAGACGCTGATTTTTGCCTTGGCTCTCAAAGACCCGGAATAAGTATCTCATCTCTAGAAAAGGCTGTACCTAAGGCAGTTGACCAGTGTGTGCAGTGAGCACTGCGCGTTCCCAATGCCGGAACACGACGTGGCATCACCACTGTGCTGTGGGAGTAAAAGCGAGCCTATGTTTTAAAAGCTGTCCCCACAGCAGCCATTACCTGTGACCAAGTAGTTCATGATGAGGCGGTTCATGTCCGCCCGCTGCACGTGCAGGTTGTTGAGCTTTTCCATCCACTCATCTTTCGTGATTTCATCAGGTTTTTCTGCATAACTCATTCTGGTTTATTTCTACAAAAAAAAAGTTTTAATAATTGGTGAAGAATTTTATGCCCAGTAGATTTTCTCGAAAGTAAATGCAGCAATGCAGTAGGAGATGGGAGGGTGGGAAGGTGCTGTCAACTCTGAACAAGTGCAAAGGACCTCAGACCCAAATGCATGTGTGGGGAACACCAAGGCTGGGTGTGCAGAAAACAGAGTAGATGCAAAAAAGGAGCAGAGGCCTGAGAGTTCAGAGGCAAGGGGTCAGTGGCATCAGAGAGTGGGGCCTTCTGACCTGAAGGAGATGTTTAGGGTCCCAGCTAAGTGTAACGGGAGCTACTGGGGGTTGTAACTATAATGTGAGTAAAACAAGACTGCAAGCCTGCGCCCACCAGACTGGCAGAGACAAGAAGTCCAATGCTGCCAAGTGCTGGCAAAGACATTTATATTGACCTCTTTTACTCTGGTGTCAGAAGACTGATTCACTGAAACCCATTACTGCATGTGGTACCCCTTACAACCCGGCATTTCCACTCCTGATGGGTTTCAATGAATCAGTCCACACAACCTTGCTCACAGAAGTACTACTCAAAACAAAGAGAACATGAAAGCTACTTACCTGGATGGTCATTCAACAGGAGTATGGGCAAAGAAATTGTGATATACCAGCCCACATCCACATCCAAAACCCTTGGGTAGGCATATTCTGGAATTCAAAACTTTTCACATTCTGCACAGATGACATGGTATAAGTTACCATATATTTTATGATAGCCTCTCCAGGGCCTGGGGCTGCACCTCACAATCAGGTATCATTTCTTCATTGAAATGTATGCATATGCACACTAAGGCTATTAGTTTTGCCACCAAACAGGTTAAAAAAAAAAAATCAACTTTTGGTTTCAGAGATATTCAGATTTGAGAAGGGACTGTGGTCAATGTATCACTGAACAAAATTTAATAAAGCAGCCAGGTGTGGTGGCGCATGCCTGTAATCCCAGCACTTTGGGAGGCTGAGACAGGAGAGTCATGAGTTCAAAACCGGCCTCAGCAATTGTGAGGTGCTAAGCAACTGTCTTTAAATAAAACAGAAAATAGGGCTGGGGATGTGGCTCAGTGGTCGAGTGCCCTGAGTTCAATCCTTGGTACCAAAAAATTAAAAAAAAAAAAATAAAGCAATTAAAATAAATAAAATCACAGAGTCATGAGGATGACTCATAAAACAATGCCAAATGCCAAAAGCAAGTCAAAGTGGAGACCCAAGTGAGGCGTGAGTTTTGAAAAGAACAAATATGTGGCAAACTGTATTTTAGCAATAAATATTTACAGGGAAAACTGTTTTTGTTTTGTATTTTTAGGTAAAGGTGTGAAATCTAACACTCAGGAGGAGGTATGGGTTGGAGGGTGGGATGGTGGAGACCACAAGGGTTGCTGTGCTAGCTCGGGGTGGAGGTGCAGCACCCTGACCAGCCACTGCTCATATGTTGCCACTGACATATACGTATGGACTTTACTGTACACACAGCAAAGTTCATGTTAATTTGCTTCAATAAATTAAAAGATGGCGCTGGTTTCTAGGCTGAAAGTGGGATGAACACTGGGTGCTGAGCACTGAGCACCCAGGCCAGCAACACTGATGAAAGACACCCAGATCAAGGTGTTTTGTTCATGGAGCCAATGGCTACTCCTGGACTGCATGTGTTGGGACAAAAGAAAGGGAAGAACTCAGATCAGCTTCCAAGCAAAGGCCTTGGAGGATGGCACCACAAAGAAGGAGGCGGGATTGTAAGCAGAACAAGTCTGAGGAGCAGGGCAGGTCTGGGTGACTACTAAGCAGCTGGAGAAGTCTAGCCGGCCTCTGGATTACAGGTCCGAGCCCCACGCTGGAAACATTAATTAGGGAAACATCTGTGGTGAAGAGGAAAATATCTAAACCCAAGAGTTCAGCCAAGACCACCTAGGGAGACGGTAGATAGGGAACATCAAGGGGGCACATTACTCGGGGATGCACGAACTTCAGAGACCAAGCAGAGATGTGAAGGCGCCAGCAGCTGAAAGTTGCTGCGGGGCACTAGGGGAGAAGGGAGGGAGAGGTGGGCGGGCTGTCACCAGCACTGATGTCTCTCAGTCAACTCAGCCAGGCCAAAACTCTCATTCACAGACGACACAAGTGAACTGCGGAACAATCTGAAAAGCCCCCAGAAACACACCTTCCTCTCCGTTTCCAGGCGTGATCAGCACTCACCCCCGCACCACCAGCGCAGACCGCGCCCTCCTGTGTCTGCAGGAGGGTCCAGCACCCCTCAGCTCCAGCCGGCGCACAGGCACCAGAGACCCGCATCCCGACCCGCGCACGGCCCAGGCGGGCTCCGCACGCAGCTGCTCTGCCGCGGCTTCAACGCAGCGCTGCTCCCCACGCCGTCCCGTCGGAGCAGGACGCACCCCCGACCCCTGCCCCGGACAGAGCGCGGCCCGGCCCGCAGCACGCTCTCTCCGGGGGAGACGGCCGTCGGGGCCGCGGGGCAGGAGGGCGCGGCTGGGCGGCCCAGCCCCGACCCCAGCTCGCGCCTCCCTGACCCCGGTCAGCCTGCCTGGTCCCGCCGAGACGCGCAGCCCGGCCGCCGGACCCGCCGCGGCCATCTTACCTTGCGGATCCCGCCTCCCGCGCAGCGCAGTCTGGGCGGCGGCGGCTCCGCGGCCGCTCCCGGAGCCGGGGAGGGGCGGCGGCGGCAAGCGCCCAGCAGTGGGAGGCGGAGGCCGCGGCGAAGGCGGGGGCGGGGCGGGGAACCGGAGGGCAGACGCGCCGGCGTCCGCCCCTCAGTCACCTCTCGCGAGACCACGAGACAGCGAGTTAGCAGCCAATGGCGCGCTCCCGCGAGGGGGCGGGGCGAAAGGTCGCCGGAAGTTGATGCCTTACTTTCCGTTCTTGCGCGTAACTCGCCAGCGGCGCCCTCGCTCTACGGGTTGGCGCGAGAGTCAAAAGGCGTCGTCAGTCTCTGCGCAAGATGGCCGCTGCGGAAGCGTCTGAGTGCGGAGCCGTACTCCCGGGAAGGCGACGTCTAGACTGAATCCGAGGCGAAGATCCCGACTCCTTTTCCGTCGTTTGTGTGAGGCCGGAGGGGATGGGGCGGGGTGGGAAGGCGCCGGTGCCTGAGACGAGGAGGACGTCTCGGCTGGCGGCCTGCCTGGCTTGCGTCCCAAAGGCCCAGGCGAGGCCGCCCGGCGGGAGCGCTCCCCTCTGAGGGTGGAAGCGAGTTCCTCGGGTGTAGTAGGCGGACGTTGCCGAGCGCGTCCTCATTTGAGGCCAGAGCAGTAGTTAGAACGACCCCGTCTAGGGCGTCCGGCTCAGCCGACCTCGAGGATCGACGGAGGGGACCCGCGTTCCAGGACGCGAACGAAGGGACCCCCTGCCCGGGGCGGGTCCTGAAGTGCACGCAGCGCTTCGAGCGCTGGGCGGCCTGAAGAGCGGCGGGAGGTGGAAGTGGACGTTTGAGTATTTAGTCACTCTTTACGGTCTGCCTGCTCGAGAAGAACGCAGACCCATCACCGCGGGGTATCGTATCGTTAAAGAGATTTAGAAAAGACTCGGGGGAAATACGAGTCGATGAGATGGTTTGGTGTCATTCTTAAAAACGGACGGAGTCGTGGGAAATTGAGGTCAGACTTTTCCTCACCGAAATTAAATGCATCGGCAAATAGGTTGCATGCTAGACATTTTCCATTAACCGAATAAGCTAAATCTCCAGGCCCAGAGCTGTGTAAAACGCATATGCACGGCAAACATCTTTTGCCGCGCATGATAACCCTAGCAAACAGCTCTGTGTCAACTCAAACGTGTGCAAGGGGGCGCCCAGGGAAAAGCGTGGGGGAAGCCCAAGGAGAAGAGAATGGTCCATTTTGAAGCTTCACTGGTGCTGTCCTTGGGTGATGGGTTAGCCCCAGCAGCCAACCATTACCAAGTCCTACTCTTCCTTCTTGCTCCTTCCTAGAACCTGTCCCTGGTTTAGTGTTTCCTAGCCTCAACATTGAGGCCATGGTCTTTGCTCCTTGGATTACCACAGCATCTTCCTAACCCATGTCCTTCACCACACAAGTCCTGCCAGCTCTCCTCTGAAGATCATGCAGACAGGTTGATCTTTCCAGCACCATCTCCCTTGTCACTGTCCTCTAAACACCTTTTGGGAACTCCCCAGTTGCCTACTTAATGTGAGCACAGCTAAAAGTCTCACCCCTTCCTGCTCTCACCCTGCCTACTCCAACCATCCTGACCTTTTGTGGTTCTCCAGGCACGAAGCCTGCTTGTCTCTGACTCTGACAAGATGTGCCCTGTGGAAAAGGCTTCCCTTGACTTTTCAACAGAGATGTGGCTTCCTTGGGAAGGCTTTCCTAACAAAACTGGATCTGGCACCTCTCTGTTGTTCTCACATGGTACCCTAAACCATTCTCTCTGTCTCTTGATGCCCTATCCCATGTCACTGTTCTGATAGTAAATCGTGATTTGCCATCAAAAAATCACAAGGGCTGGGGCATATTTGATTATAGCTAAAGCATCTAGTAGGAGCTTGATATAAAATTTGTTGAGTAGGTGAAAGAATAAATCAGTGAAGAGTATTGAGGACCTTTATCAGAAGTGACAGTAGCAAAAATGGAAAAGGGAGACCTTCAGGTAGGTGGAAATGGACAGTTCCTAGTGATGGGCAGTTTGTGGGAGCTCAAGGAGAGAAGCCTAGAGTGGTGCTCATGTGTGCAGCCTGGCTGCTGTGGGGTACCACCACTGAGGGAACAATCCTAATGAAGGATGTGGAGCAGGAGGGGTAGATGAGCTCAGTGTGGGCTGTGCTGGATTTGGTGCCTGTCGGACACATATAAAGCTCAAGGGGAAGATCATTGCTGTAGTTCAGAGTTGATAGATGCATTCAGAGAGAGACCTACAGATAAAGGATGGATTAATCCCAGAATCTAGGAGAAAGGCAGTAGGAGCTCCTTCATGCATGTGTAGTTTGAGGTGCTATGTGAGGCAGCTGAATGGATAGATCGAGATCCAGGTAGAGAGGTGAAGGAAAAAGCACAGCCAAGTGTGCAGAGGTGTCTGTCCAGAGTATCTGGAGCAGACAAGAGACCCTGGATCAGAGCCCTAGACACATGGTGCTACAGCTGCAACAGGGGTAGGGAAGAAAACTGGGCCAGGCCCGCCTCCATTCCTATCTGCTCCCATCTGCGGCAGTCACCAAGTTGACCAAGATGTCAGCCGAGTGGGTTCATCAACTGGCTGAGCTTTTTGATGTGGAGGAGGTGGGCCTGTGGAAGAGGGAAGCCACAGGGCCTGGCCAGTGGCTGGGAGGAACCACTGGGCATTCAGAGATGCCCCTGTTCTGCAAGCCAAGGTATGACTTTGAATCTGAGATGTGGTCTGTGGTCTCATTTTGAAAGAGATCAGCTGTTTTTTTTTTTTTTTTGATACTGGAGATTGAACTCAGGGGCACTCGACCACTGAGCCACATCCCCAGCCCTATTTTTGTGTTTTATGTGGAGACAGGGTCTCATTGAGTTGCTTAGCACCTCACCGTTGCTGAGACTGGTTTTGAACTCCTGTGATTCTCCTGTCTCAGCCTCCCAAAGTGCTGGGATTATAGGCATGGGCCACCGCGCCTGGCTTGATCAGCTGTTCTTTAAAAAGAACAGTGTTAAAGGTATATGTTTTTTTCCCCCCTCCACATTTTTTAATGGTACATTACAGTTGTATATAATGTGAGATTTGTTGTTACATATTAATACATGCATAAAATATAATAACATAACATGGCCAGTATTCCTCCCTAGCACTCCCTCCCCCCACCTCTTGTCCCTTTCCTCTATTCGGCTGACCTCCTAAAGGTATATTTCTTAAAAGAACATTAATGAGGTGGTTTTGTTTTGTTTTAAGAGAAACGTCTCTTAAGAATAGAGTGCTTCCATTACTCAAACACAAAACATCCAAAAGCCATGTTTCAGACAACCACATTATTTCAGCAGATGTTTTTGTTTTATTCTCAAAACCCAAAAGCATGATCCTTATACTGTGGAGCCCCCACTTTCAAAGAGGTTTGGCAAAGCAAACCTTCTGAATTTTCAGGATAATTTATGAACTTTATAATTTGCCACTGCTCAAAATCATTCACACTGTAGGTAGTGAATACCTAGATGCCAATTTCCACAGACATAGCTTTTCACAGTAATTTTTAAGTTTCTTAGTGAAGATGTTGGAGAAAGAGAGGTTTTGCTGTTATTTAGTTCTGCTGCACATATTCTGGCACCAGGTGTGTAAAACCAAGAACTCAAAGCATCTTAGAGGGGAGTAATATGGTCTCCCTTCTCTCTCCCTGAAGCACTGATCATGTTTCTTTGGTTGGGTAAGGGTAGTTCCCCCTACCCCATACTGGGGATTGAACCCAGGGATTTTCTACCTCTGAGCTGCACCCCAGTCCTTTTTATTTTTATTTTAGACAAGGTCTTGTTATGTTATCCAGGCTGGCCTTGAACTTGTGATCCTTCTGCCTCAGCCTCCCAACTTTGCTGGGATGACAAGTGTGCACCACAGTGCTCAGCAGTAATTCATTCATTCATTCCTCCCTCCTTCCCTCCCTTTCTTCCTTCCTTCTTAAAACCTTTAACTCCTAAGGCTGGAGATGTAGCTCGGTGGTGGTAGAGCACTTGCTTAACATGCTCAAGGCCCTGGGTTCAATCACCAGCACTACCAAAAATAAAAGGAATTAGTGTTTGTGCTTTAGTGTTTGCTGGGGTTGGGACACAAACTGGGTTCAGCATGCTGTCCCTTGAAGGGACTATCACCTGAGGAAGTGGCAGTCCAGCTATCGCAGTGCCGTGGGAAAGCCCAAACAGGTATCATTTTGAGTGGCAGCTACTTAATTTACCTAGTCAGCATGCTTTCTATGTACACTTGCGCATTGAGTTTGGTAGAATGCCCTTGCTGATCAGGATTTGATATACACATATTGGCTTTGGATGTGATTGTTTTAAATTAAGAGCATATCAGTATATCTGTACACATGTGCATGTGTGTGCACAGCTTTATATCTTAAGCATTTTTTGGCACGGGCACAGCTGTTGTGATGAGATGTCTGGAAGCAGAAGCACTAAGTAGAGATGAAGTGGGTTTTTGTTTATTTTTGTTTGCTTTTTGTCATCTTTTTCATCCTCTCACATTTACTTTTTTCTTCTTTTTGTGCTGGGGATCAAACCTAAGGCCTTGTGCATGCTAGGCAAGCGCTCTATACCACTGATTTATACCCCAGTCCCACATTTACTCTTTTTATTTATTTATTTTTTAAGAATATTCTTGTGAGAGCTGGAGTTGTGGCTTAGTGGTAGAGCACTTGCCTAGCATGTGTGAGGCACTGAGTTCGATTCTCAGCACCACATAAAAATAAATGAATAAAATAAAAAGGTCCATCAACAACTTAAAAAAATTAAAAAAATAAAAAGAATATTCTTGTGTATTTTATTTATTTATTTATTTATTTTGCGTGCCAGGGATTGAACTCTGGGGTACTCGACCACTGAGCCACATCCCCTGCCCTATTTTGTGTTTTACGTAGAGACAGGGTCTCTCTGAGTTGCTTTGTGCCTCGCTTTTGCTGAGGCTGGCTTTGAACTCGTGATTCTCCTGCCTCAGCCTCCCACAGTGCTGAGTCTTGTGTATTCTTTTTTGTTTGTTTGTTTGTAGCTGAACACAATACCTTTGTTTAATTTATTTATTTTTATGTGGTGCTGAGGATCTAACCCAGTGCCTCACATGTGCCAGGCAAGCACTCCACCACTGAGCCACAACCCCAGCCCCACATTTACTCTTTAAATGGTTATTTTCTATAGGATGGAGAGAAACTTTGGTGTGTCTGGTTCTTCATTTCTCTGCACAACCAGAAAAGGCAGTATCATTGGCCTCCCACCTTCCATAAGCAGATTTGTGTAGCTCTTACTTTTTTGTGAACACATCAGTTTCTAAATTTTAGAAGCAGTTGGTTCAGTTTGAACACAACAAAGGATTCTGATATAGGAAGGTGATTTTTGTTGAGAGTCAAAATAAAACTCGAGTCCCCTTTTAGGTTCTTTTGGATGCTCCACAGCTCAGCCTCTTTGTTATTCCTGTGGCTATTTCCTGCAAATATGCTCTGTGCAAATATGCTCTGTTCAATCTTGCCCTTCTGTTTCTTGAGCTAAGTAAGAACAGTTAATTTATACAGCACAGGTTGTGTGTCCCTTATCCAAAATGCTTGGGACCAGAAGTGTTTTGGAATTAGGGTATTTTCAGATTTTGGAATATTTGTATACACGCGTGCACATGCTGAGATGTCCTGGGGATGGGACCAAGTCTAAACACAAAATGCATTTATGTTTCATATGTATACACCTTATACACATAGCTTGAAGGTAATTTATATAATATTTACAGAATGTGTTTTGACTAACCCATCACGTGAGGTCAGGTGTGGAATTTTCTACTTGTGGAATATGTCAGAGCTCAAAAGTTTCAGATTTTGGAATATTTTGTATTTCAGATTTTTGGATTAGGAATGCTGGACCTGTCTTCCTATTCTGAAAGGTCACCGTTTAGACCTGATTTCAGGAAGTCTCTCGCTCTTTTTAAGTGTTTTCTTTTGAGGAACAAAGACCCTTAATTGCCTTCAGTGCAAATGTGGTCCGCCCCTCCCCCTAAGGCCCCCAAGCTGAAGGCATCAAGTTGGGGGAAGGTATCTGAATGGCTTTCTGCCTCTTTGTGCCCAGAACTTATATGTAAATCGATTGCTTTCTTTTGGCAAGTCCCACCTCTTTCTGTTCTCACCTGCTGGGGTTGTGCAGGTGCCGCTGGCCACCTCTCCCTCTCCTCTGCCCCAGGTGCTGGTGTGTGAGCTGTTAGGGCCAAGGGCCTCCTGGGCACAGTCGCTAAGTTTCTCAACTGCTTTCCTGTCAAACTCTGTGAAAGGTGTTACGTAGTTTTGGTTTTTGGCACCAGGTGTGTGAAACCAAGAACTCACAAAGCATTTTAGAGGGGAGTGATATGGTCTCCCTTCCCTCTCCCTGAAGCACTGATCATATGTTTTCTTTGGTTGGATAAGGGTAGTTCCCCCTACCCCATTCTGGGGGGTTGAACCCAGGGATTTTCTACCTCTGAGCTGCACCCCAGTCCTTTTTATTTTTATTTTAGACAAGGTCTTTAAAGACCTTACACATCTTTAAAGACTGCTGTGATAAAACTAGATAGGAAATAGTTTTTTCATGCTTTATACTTACAAAAACATCACTTTCTTCTGAAGTTGGCTGCATTTACTTTTCACTGAAAAGGGAAAACAGCCATCTCAGTAACATGGAGCATTCTGGGAGGTGGGAGCAGCCCTGTGGTTTTGTGTTAGTGTGTTCACTCACTCAGGCAGCAGGGTTTTATTATAGCAGGAGGTATGAAGACACTTTCTGACACACTGTTTGAGAATCTCAGGGAAGTGGTAGGATTGGGAATAGTACATCTGGATTCAGTTCTTTTTGCCTTGTTTGTAGATATTTTCTTGAGTCCACAGCTGCCTTGTCCTGAGTAACTTTCAGAGGATAGAGATCTACCCTTTATTCTTCTAATTAAAAGAAAAGCTTGATTACAAATGACCAGGAGTTGTTGGTAGTGTTCATGTGCAGCTGCGCTCGTGCGCGTGTGCGTGCTTGGCACGGCGCCAGTGGAGGGCTCCTCCCGCCTTACTTCGATTTCCTTTCCTATTCTTTGCCTAAAAAAGACAAAGTTGGGGTTCTCAACTGTCCCTTGGACCCTGTAGTGCCATCACGTGCCACAGCTGGCATTTTATAGGCCTCTGGGGTGGGATCACAAAGTTTAGCTTCCAGTACCAAGTTTTACCTTAGATTTCTTTGGTTTTCTTGCTCCTTTCAATCCTGCCAGTCCCCTTAGTTGACCCTCTGCCCTCTGCACTCTGCTACTAGGGCAGTTTCCTCATGGTCTCAGCAGCATTGAACCAGACTCGCCCTGGTGCTTGCTGGGAAGTTGCCCTTTCTGTCGGTGCTCTTCCTCAGTGTGCACAAATGCAGTATCTGAGGGACAAAGGTCTGCCTACAGCCTTAACTGCTGTTCTCTTTAAAGAGAACCAGACTAGCGCTTACCTGTTCTGCTTTGAGGGAAGAAGTAGTGGATTTGATCGTGAATTGATTGCTTGTGCAAGTAGGCTTTTGTAATGGTAACTGTTGGGGTTGGGGATGGAGCCAAGGTGGAGGCTTGCCTAGCATGGGCGAGGCTCTGGGTCCATCCCCATCACCAAGTGGGGGAAAAGTCCTTAAGTTAGTTGATCTTATACAGTGTAAAAGTAATAAAAATTCACCAGTTTCTTAAAAAGTAAAACAAAACCTAGTGGTTTAAGCTTTCACTGAAAATACACATGGCTTTCCGATTCCACTTGTTCCGCATCTGTACACTCAACCAAGTGCACCAAAAATATCAGGGAAAAAATTGCTCCATAGTGAACTTGTACAAACTTTTCTTGTCATTATTCCCAAACAGTACAGAGCAACAACTGTTTACATAGCATTTATATCGATTTGGTGTTTTAAGTCATTTGGAGATGATTTATGGTATACAGGTTATGTGCAAATATTGCACCCTTTTATGTAAGTACTTGAGCGTCTAGATTTTGGTATCCTGGACCCCGCCCCCCTCCATACCCTGAGGATACCTGGACGGTGTACTAGTTTGTCTTTTCCTGGGGGGTTGGGGGGTTGCCTTCTATCCCTGGGGAATAGGCTTGTGTCTGTTCATGCACCTCTGAGTCCACAAGAATTGGGCACAGCCTGAGTGCCAGGACCCTGGATTGCAGTGCCTGCAGGTCTTGCTGCAGGTGGAAGTGGCCTGAGCAGCGTGGCCCCAAGTATTGGGGAGTCCTGCCAGGTACTTCCAAACTGGGGCGAAGGCCAGGGATGAGGGGCCAACAGGGCCAGGTGGCTGCTAGACCACCCCCCCTCAGCCCTTCTCCTTCCTCTCTTCCTCTCCTGCTCTCCTTCTTTCCCCCACCCCCACGCAGCTCCTCCCCAGCCACCTGTATTAAGGGTGGAGAGGCCCCGGACTTGGGCGGGGCTCCACCTAGCAGCCCAGGGAGCCCAGGAAGCTCCTGCCTGGCCTCTGTGCCCTGTTGCTTGTTGGCTCAGCTTTGGGGTTTTCTTACTAGATTAGGGCATTTAGGGAAGAATTTCTGGAGACAGCTGGAGATTGTTTATTCATTTTGCCCTCTGGGTTTTACTTTGAAATATGGTTAGGAGAAAGTATTTATTTTGGCTAGTAGAGTTCACCTTTAAAATACCCAAACTAGCCACTCATGATGGCCACATCTGTCATCCCAGCGACTTCTGAGGCAGAGACAGGAGGAAGGCAAGTTCCAGGCCAGCCTGGGCAACTTAGCCTGTCTCAAAAAGTATAAGGGGTGGGCGTGAGGCTCAGTGGTGGAGTATCTCTGGGTATGACCCTCAGTACTGCTAAAACAAAACTGCATTCTCCAGCTGCCCTTTCACCAGCAGTGAGCACAGGTAAAAGAGTACAGTCAGTCCCCTTGCAGGCACCCTGGGCCCAGGGCCTGCAGCAGCGCTACGCTTCTGCCTTCACCCTTCTCGCCGTCCTGCAGCCTTAGGTTTTCTGTGCCTCCTCCTTGTCCTCTCTTATCTCCCCTCTGAATGTCCAGCCTGAAACTGCACCCCAGAGTTAAAATCTTTTTAAAATCTTACACTGTTGCATAAAGAATTTGCCGCTGGTTTTGCTTCATACATTGATCCTCAGCTAGAGTCCAGCGGGAGGCTCTCCTGGAGCCACTCTCCAGGGGCTCTCTGTGGGGAGACTTCGCGCGGCCTTCCTCCTCCCTCCCCTATCAGTGAGTCCCCTTTCTACCAACTGCTTGCCCAAGGTCACACTACCTGTCTTGTGTCTGCTAGGCGTGCCCACCTCTACCTCTGAGCTGTGCTCTCAGCCCGCAACCTGAGGTTGCTAAACTCCCCACTATGCCTTGTCTGGGAGGAAAACCCTCCCTCCTTAACTGGGAGGCACACGGGGGAGGGGGGGGTTGCCTGAGTACTTTCCTGCCAGATTCCACTGGTCCTAATGGCTCACACCAGTAGACACAGCCTTGGTTATACAACAAAGTCTTTTTCTCTCTGCCCAGTACTGGAGATTGAACCCAGGGTCTTGTTCATGATAGGCAAGTGCTCTATCACGGAGGTAACATCCCCATCCATAGCCAAGTTTTGTTTTGGAAAAACGTCTCAGGCACGGGATGTTTTTTTAGAAAGTACATTTTCCCAGGCCTCTGGCTCATGGATGGATGGAAGCATAGGAGTCCTGCAATTTTGCTGGACACTTGACACCTCTTTGCTCTCAGAGAGGGACCAGCACCTGGCCAGGGGGCTCCGTTTCCAAGACTTGCATGGCTGTTCATAGCGAGGTAGAAGCAGGGGGCTTGCCTTTAAGGCAAGTGACCAATGCACCCATTCTTGTGTTTCCTGAGACATTTGGGGATAGAAATGATGGGATGTCGCTAGTTCGTGGCGAGCGAAGTGAAGCAAAGCCAGGTGGAAGGTTGAACACCCACAAGACCTCAATGCCTTAGACAGTAAACGTCCACTGGTCCACCCCCAACCCCGTGGGCGCACACGCCACGCACTGCGTTCTGGCACCGACCTGGGCACGGTTCGGGCCAGGGGAAATCCCGCCGGCAGCACACCCCTTGGGCTCGAGAGTGAGAAGTGCGGCCTGCAGAAGGGAACACTGGGCCTTCCCTTCCTGATCCTCCCCGCTGCTGACGCAGGTGCCACCGAGCGCCGGTCCCTGCTGGCCCAAAGCGGTTAGGAGTACAGAGTGCCCGGAGGCCGCAGGCGCCCTGCCCTGGCCGCCCGGAGGAGCCGCCGCCTACGGGCCGAACCCCAGGCCTTAACGCGGAAGCAATTGTTTGGAAAAGTGCGCAGACCCGACGGGCGCGCCCGGAGAGCGGCGCGGGCGGGCGGGGCTGGCGGCCGCTCTACCCGCTCGGCGTCTCGGTGGCCGCCCTCCCCGCCGGCCGCGCGGGGGCGCCGCTCTGCCCGCCGCGTCTCGCCGGCCCCTGCCCGTCGCGCGCCAGCCCCGCCGCGGCGCAGGAAATGGCCGCGGGAGTCCGGCGGCCGCGGTGAGTGCTCCGGGGCGCGGCGGAGGGGCGGGCGCCGCGCGGGCAGCACTCGGGAGCCGGCGGAGCCGGGGCCGCGCGGCCGCCGAGAAGATGGCGGGCGGTCCCGGCCCCGGGAGGCGGCGGCGCGATTAGCTGAATCACGGCGGCGAGGGCCGTGCTGGGCGAGGCCGGGGCGCGGGCCCGGGGCGGCGCGCGGGCGGAAGGCCGGGGGCGGCGGCGCGGCCTCCAGGCCGCAGGCTCCCGCGGGTGCCGGGTGCTTCCCGGCGGCTCTCGAAGAGCTCAGGCGGGGCTCCCGGGGCGCCTGCCCGGTGCCCCGGGTCCCTAGGCCGAGGCCCTTCCCTCTCGTGCCGGCGGCGCCCGGGTCCGTTAGGAAAGTTTGCCCTGCACGGGGCTCCCTTTTCTGTCTCTGATTTAAGTGGGGGAGCCCCTGTGGCTGGTGTCAAATGGCGAAGGTTAATTCAGTTACTTAACAGCCGAGGATAACGAGCTCATGGGGAAAGAGGAGGTCAAAGCACAAAGTCTGGATTGAGCTCTCTCGGTCTGAGTGCACATGCTGGCTTCTGACACGGGCTGTTGCCCAGGCTTTATTTTGTTCTCTTGATTAGTGAATTTGGGGATGAATTGATAAGGGAAGTTGAATTGGTAGTCTCACATGTTTTTTAAGAATTTTCTAGCTGTGAATACCACACTTACAACTAGGTGGTAATTATCTTGTGCGGTAATTTGTAAGGCAGGTATTTCTCTCCCAGAGCATCAAACCTAGGCACTGGGGATTGTTTTTCATAAGCTGATAGAGATATTTAAGTGGTATTTAGCATATCTTTATAAAAAGGTGAATCAGCACATGCCTTTATAAAAATGTAAAGTAGCCTGCCCGCTGTAGTCCCCGCTACTTGGGAGACTAAGGTGGGAGGATCCTTCTATCCCACCAATTCTAGACCAGACTGAACAACTTAGGCAGACCCTGTCTTAAACAGGGGAGGGGTGATGTAAGTCAGTTTTATCCAAAATAAAATTGGCTTTTGTGGATTTGATTACACAGATAATGTACATGTACAAAAATGTGAACAATATGTGAAAATAGAACCCCAGAAAGGAGCCCCATACTACAGCTATTACCTGTTGGTGACTGTGAGTGTGTGTGTGCAGGAGGGTTTCAGAGAGCGTGGTGCTGCCTGGGCTGGCTGTCTCTGTGCTGCACTCCTGTGTTGGGAGACTCCCGGGGCACTGAATACTGAGGTGCATCCTCTTTCAGTTTAAGTCTTAAGGACTTCTGCCCTGTGGATGTTCCATGGTTTTCTCACTCTGGTCCTCTCATGGTGGATGTCAGTTTGTGTTCAGTGTGTCACCTTCTGGGAAAACCTACATGTGCATGCCCTGTGAGTTACCTTTGTCAGAGGGAAAGTGGCCCACCTTCTCTGCGAGAACCAGGATGACACCTTTGTCCCCTGTGCCCAGCACATGAGAGGTTTTGATAAATACTTGTTGAAGAAACAACCTCAGAGAGCTTGTTCTGCGAACCCTCACCAACACTTGTGCTGTCCTTTTGATGGGGGACGTTGGCCATTTGTTGCACACTTGTCAAATGCAGTGCTGATTTGGCACTTGATACAGTATTGGTTCAGAAAACCTTTTGGAAATCATCTGCATTCACATGTCCCCATTTCACAGATGGGGAAGTGTGGCCCAGTGCACTACTAGGCACACCACCAGAGGTGTTGCTTCCTGCTTCCTCATACATAAGCTGCTCCTTGAGCTCCCACTCCACAAATGTCTGGTTTGGGGAGAGTCTTGCTGTGGTGCTGGGCACTGGAGACTGCTATCAGCAGGGGCAAGACCAGGAATTCAGAACCTGTACCAAGAGGGCCATTCTCCTGAGAAGCACTGAGGTCCTCACTATAATAGGTGCTGGCTAGAGACTCTGGATTTGTTAGATTGTAACTTTAAAAGAGTGTTTTCTCATTTAAATTTTTTTAAAAAATTTATAAACTTTTTTTTGCACTAGAGAGCTGTCATATCAGCTACACCAGGCACACTCCACATCAACACCAAGTACACAATATGAGTAAAAATTGCTTGAAGGAAACAGTAGCCCCCACAGTAGTATTTTCTCTTTTATAGCATTTCTTGAGTAGTAAAATAGCCTTTCTCATTCTCTGCCACCTGTGCAGTAAATACAAAAAGTTGCTTCTTAGGCTTGACTCTCAAATTGAGCACTTCATGGATCTGTAAAAGTTGATGCAGGAAATCCTACTTGTGCCAGAACTCCTTTTTCATAAGTTCCAACCTTCTGCCTCCACCCTTAGAACCACAACAAATAACTAGGTATTGGCTTTCCCCAACCCCATGGAAGGGAAAGAAGAGTCCAGCCTAAAACACAGTCCATTCCTGGTGCTTGAGTTTCCAAGGCCCCTAGTGCTGTGGCCTGAGAGACTGATGCTTCCCTAAGATGCAGCTCCACCTCACAGCGCAGATGCGGGGAGGGAAGTCTTGGCCTGAACTTAGGTGGCAGCCATCCAGTGCCCTTGTGTGAGCCATCACTAGAAACTGTGAGGGAATCTGGAAAGGCACAAATATTGCTGCAGTTTTTGTCACTGTGCTTGGAGTCCTGACAGAATGGGTAGGGTGCAGATGTCTCTGGGCAAATTGAGGGGCAGCACCTTCAAGTCCTGTCCGTGGTGCTCTATGCCCCACACCAGCCACTCTCAGATGAACTCAGGATCTCTTCATACTCCTAAAAGGCCCTGAAGACCCCAAGAGTTCTTGTTTAGGCTATGTATGTTGGTGCCATAAAATAGATTTAATTTTTTAATTCATTTTAAAACTTAGAATGATAAGCCTTTACATTCTTCACATTTTAACATAAATATCATTTTATGGGAACTACTTCCCAAGTCCAAAATATTTAATGGGAAAGGTGACATTTATGTTTTTGCAAATCTCTTTGGTTGACCTGGGCTGGATTCTCACATCCCTGTCCTTGAGCTTCTGGAGAACTGTCCACGCTCTTGTGAGTGATGGTAGACACGGCACATAATGTCTTAGTATTGTGCAAATGGCTTAGATATGGGGAGTCCCCAACCACTTTCTAAGAGTTAACTTTTGAAGATCCTGTTGTTGTTGGAAAATAAGAGTGTAAAATACACTCGGCTGTAAACATCTGCAGTGCATTACCTTCGAAGATAGGCAGTGTCTTTGAACTGTGCTCATGGGCCCAATCAATTTCTTGCTTCTTGAAAAAAGTGTGGAATAAATCTGAGACTGGACGTGGTGGCTCAAGCCTGTAATCCCAGCACTTTGGGAGGTGGAGACAGGAGAATTGCGAGTTCAAAGCCAGCCTCAGCAATGGTGAGGCGCTAAGCAACTCAGTGAGACCCTGTCTCTACATAAAACACAAAATAGGGCTGGGGATGTGGCTCAGTGGTCAAGTGCCCCTGGGCTCAATCCTCAGTACCAAAAAAAAAAAGTGGAATAAGTCTGGGATGGAATTCAGAGTTCACACTCTCCTCTGTGAGGTGAGTTGCGGGCTGCCTTTGTCACAGGCTCAGGGTGGGACCGGGATTCCTGCTGTGGCCTTTTCTGGACACTGCTGCCTGGAGCACACCTTCATTGTGAGCACTTTCCTGGGTGTGCTTCTCATTTATGTGCAACCTGGTGGATGCCAGGTGGATCCCAGGTGGAGCAAGCTGTGCAAGTGGAGGGGCTAGGTAAATGCTAGTCTGGGTGCTAGGAGAGCAGTGGCCGGTGGAAAGGGAGACCCTGTGATAAGAGTTCCCAAGAGCCACAGATCCCAGAGTCTCTGGAGCCCTTTGCATGTGCTTGCAGAGCTGTCCTGGAAACGCCATCATGTGCCTGTGTTGGGCAGTTGGCTCAGGACGCCTTATCAACGCCAGAGTTCCTGATGAGCCTCAGGACCTGTATACTGCAGTGACCCCTGAGGCTTGGTGGTGACCTTTCATTAAGAGCAGCAGTCACCCTGGTACAGGGACTGGGTGTCTCTGGGGCAGTGTGGAAGGGACAGGAGGGGAGCTCAGCACAAGTGGCCACTTAGGAGGCTCTGTAGCTTACCACTGAAGAGAGAGCAGTGAGAACCTTGTATTTTTCTCTTTGCCTTGACAGCTTACTGACTGTTTCTGGTTCCTGGCAAATCACTTGGACAGTTAAAATTCCCACCTGAGTTGCCACTGAGGTCACAAGCCTTTGCTTGCACCAGAAACCAGATAAGGGGATCCTGGGGCAGGGGCCTGACTAAGGCATCAGTCTTGAAGCATTTTCTCTTGGTTTCCCTCCTGGGCCCAAACCTCAGCCTCAGCAAATGATGGACAAGTATAACCTTAGCTGCTGCAGACTTGGGGCCCCAGAAGAAGAGGGCCTGTGTGCAGCCCGTGGGAAGGTATCCTGTGCACCATAAGCAGATGGCACTGGGCCAAGAGTACAGGAAACTTGTGTTTCTGAAATTTCTAGATACGTCCTTATTAGTTGACTATTCCAGTAGTAAAAACTGAGTTGTAGCTGGGTGCAGTGGTACAGGTCTAGACTCACAGCTACTTGGGAGGCTAAGGAGAATTACAAGTTCGAGGCCAGCCTGGGTAATTCCATGAGACCCTTTCTCAAAATAAAATTAAAAGGGCTGGGAATGCTGGGGATATAGCTCAGTTGGTAGAGCGCTTGCCTCCCATGCACAAGGCCCTGAGTTCAGTCTTCAACACTGCACACACACAGGACTGGGGATGTGCTCTGTGGTAAAGTACCCATGGGTTCAATCCCTAGTATTAGAAAATGGAGTTATAGAGGAGCCTTTTCTTGGGTGATCTTTCTTTCTTTTTTTTCCCCATTTTTGTTGTGTGTGTGTTTTTAAAAGTTCTTTTTTTAATTTTTTTTTAGTTGTAGATGGATACAATACCTTTATTTTTTTAATTTATTTTTATGTGGTGCTGAGGATCAAACCCAGTGCCTCATGCATGTTAGGCAAGTGCTCTACCACTGAGCTACATTCCAGCCTCTTTTTGTTTTTAGTAAAGAACTTTAAGCTAACATATTCTCAGTCCCTCTTTGATTACATTACAAAGGATTTTTGAGACAGAAGACCCTTAATAGAAATTATAAGTAAATGTAAACTTTTGCCTAATCTGCCACAGTTAAGTTCTGAACGCAGTCCAAAATAATGAGGCTTTGTTAATAGCATCGGGTGTGATTTCTGACTGGCAGGATAGAATCGCTTCAACGTTAAAATTGTTAGTTTGAGTATTTTGTGGGGGAATGAAGTTTGCAAAACATGTTTTGCTACCAAATGTATATTATCTCTTGTATATTATCTCTTCGGCTAGAATGAATATGATAACTTCATCATGGTTGTGTATCTTATTTTAAGGTGTCTTAGCAATTGATCACCAAGAAGGTATTCTCAAGTGTGTGGAACTAGATACTTGTAAATGGACTTACTTTCCTTATCCACTTAAAACAGAGTAGCAACAGTTGAACATTTAGATGTACAGGGGTTATAAAGTTGTGCATCACTATAATATTTAAGGTTATTTTTTAAGTAATAATATAAAAATAACATTTTGAGAGGGTATGTTTAGTTTTTCAGAAATGTGCTCTGGCAGTCAGTGTTTGGTCAAGACTGGGAGTGTAAAGGGAGTTGGGAGGAAACGTCTGTGCAGCATCAGTGCCATGACTGCCTTGCATGTACCGGCTGTGTTCCTAAACTAATAGAGATAGCGTGTAGCCACGTTACGGATGTTCCTGGACCTCTAGGGTCCTCAGCCCTCTCTAGAGCTAAGGTCAAAACTTTCCACAATAATGATGAGCCTTTTCCTCCAAGTTGACATCTGGACCCGTGTGCAAGGCTCCCTATGTTCCTACAGTACACAGCACATTTGAAATGTTCATCCCTTACGGATGAATATCCTTGACGAAGCAGTGAAAGCATGACCTTTATGAACGTGAGCCTCAAGCACACGCCAGTTCACCTACCTGTGAAGAGACAGCAAGTGCACCTAATGCACTTCTGCGTCCCCACAGGTGGGCTTCTCCAGGAGCAGCCCTTGGGGACCAGGACTGAACTGAGTCAGCCAGCCACCTTCAGGGCAGACAACGGGCAGCTGTCACACCAGGTATTGGCAGGTGTTTTCCCCAAATCTAATGATGTGGGTCTCAAGGAAAGCAGCTGACAGTATTTGTTGGTAAAAATAAAATTTTGCACTTTCAACAGAAAGTTTGTCTTCTGGAAAACTTAACATTTGCTACTATGAGCGTGAGCCCTGCCCTATAGTTAGACTTCTAGGAGATACCAGCTGACATTAACAAATGCATTTCTTTTTTTCTTTTTCTTTTTTTTTAAGTATTTTTAGTTGTCAATGGATCTTTATTTTATTTATTTATATGCAGTGCTGAGAATCGAACCCAGTGCCCCACACATGCCAGGCAAACACTCCACCAGAAAACCTCAGCAACAAATGCATTTCTTTTATGTCTTCTGCCTAAAGCTTATGCCAGTGTTTTCTAAGAAAACAACTCCCCAATAAAGATGCACTCAAAGTGCAAGACAGACCAGCAGGTTTCAGTATAAGAAAGTGAAACGTTCATTGATCTTGTTCCAGATTCCATGTTACAGCTACTTTTGTGAAACTGCTACTTGTCCAGATTTTGTGTAGTGTCAAAGAATATCCACAATTAGGTGGAAAGATGGTTAAAACACTTCTCCAGTTTCTAATGACATACTTGTGTAAGGCAGGGCTTTCTTTCTTCAGATATTTCAGCTAAAACTCTGCACAGTAGAATGCAGAGCACATAGGAAGATCCAGCTGTGTACTGTGTAAAGGGCTGGGCAGGAGGACCAGCAGTTAGTTGTGGACCAGCTGAGGCAACTTAGAAAGACCTATCTCAAGGGCTGGAGATATAGCTCAGTTGGTAGAGTGCTTGCCTCACACGCACAAGATTCTGGGTTCAATCCCCAGCATCACAAGAAAAAAAGAAAGACCTGTCTCAAAGGGTAAAAAGGACTGGGGGTGCAGCTTAGTGGAGAACATGCCTGGGTTCCATCCTCAGCATTGTTAAAAAAGAAAAGAAAAAGTCCAGCTGTCTTCTATTAAGCCAGAGATTTGCAAAAATATAAAACACCTCTCAACACTAACTTCTGTGTGATTGTTTTGGAAATAATACTTTTTCATTAATAAAGTGTTAATGTGTAATGGATTTATTTTTTAAGTGAATGCCTGAAACTTTGGAAATATCAGTAAATGCATCCCACATTAATAAATAAGCTCTTTGGAGTCATCAGCTGAGACCCAGCAGTTTGGGAGCTGCAGCTGGAGCACAACCACATGGCCCAGACTCCCAAAAGGCCCTTCAGAGGTTGTGA